>VYWZ01001625.1:0-10060 GCA_008711595.1 Fusarium xyrophilum | reverse complement strand
TGTGTTATAAATAGCATTATTAAATATAATAGAACAATAATAGCAGGAAACGAATGAAGATGATTCAACAAGCACTATCAAGGTTCGAAAGGCGCAGTGTAACATTCGCTGGAAGGCGCACTTTGTTGGTTGTTGTATAAATATCAAGTCTTCGTCATAGCTTATTACTAGATAGGGTTAATAGGTATAGCTATTATATAGGTATTGCTTAGTGTTATACAGTATAGTCTAATTCAAGCACCACTAAGTCAGAATGTTGGGCAGGGAGTTCCAGGCGGAGTTGAGCTGGTACTCGATTGACCTGGCGGAGTTAATCCTTAGTCTCAATACAACAGATTCGACTCTAGCAGTCCTACCAATTGTCTGATATCGGTCTCGCTACCAGAGTGTTGATGAGTATTGATATTGTCATGCAAAAAACAATGTATGTCGTGATTATATATAGTGTTACTGTTAAGGATTGGAATACATCCGGTATGAGATACCAATAAAAGGCGAGGTCAGAGAATTTCGGCCAGTAGATTCCTGTATCAAAGAGGTATTCGGCTACCTAGACTATCTAGAGTCGAGGACGAATGAGCTTGTACCGGCGAGAGCTTTCGAAGTCACTTACCTTCTGGTAATCGACGCTAAGGATAAGACCATCTCCATCCGGGGGATGGCGAACCAGAATGAGAATAGAGAGTGTCGAAGTTATAAGCCATCCTAAAGCGAAGATCCAGCCCATCCATGCAAAGTACTCGGAAAGAAAGAGCTTCTTCCCCGTATAGTAAAGCCTATTCCAGCTTCGAAGAATAACTGTAAAGAGTGATAATCCCAGTAACACTGCTTGGGTGGACTGTCAAAATGTCAGTGTAAGGCGCTTGGCGATAAAAGAGACAGGGACAGTGAACACACTATTCCGACTGATATGAGTATTCTGCTTCTTTGCTGAAGCTAGTCGCGGTTAGAGACCAGTCATTATCGTGCTTCAGGAGGATGGATCAAAGCAAAATGGGGCATGAGGGCTGCCCCGGAATCAATATCTTGTTTACGGATACGCGTCAAAGCTTTTATCGCGTGCGTCACTGTGTCCAGAACACTCGATACCATATGCAAACACATTTCAAGCGCAAGCCTTGATCGCTAGAAACATGGAGTGGCGCTCGACGCCGAACATGATGATGGGGCCTTGAAAAAGGCTTGAAGAAATTGAGCTTGGCTAAAGCAATGGCTCGACCTGGCATGGGAACGGAAAACGAATACAGAGTCTCTTGTATTTGAGTTGCTCTATGACGGCAAAATATTTCTGAGCGGTTAAAGATCAATCGTTGCACTGAGGTTTTATTCCTTTAGAACGGTCTAACTAGATGCAGCTCGGCCAGAGTAACTGGCCGGATGCACGGCTGATAATCGGTACTAAAATATAGTGGCGTAGTGCCATCGTTCCTCACCCTTGGTGCGCGTCACCACTTGCTCTACCCTGCAGAAGTATAATGTAAGTAGTTGTAGATTCAAGCTGTTACCGCTGAATGGGTCCCCTTTGATACAGATCGGCAATTAGCATTTTGGACGTAAGAGTTAGATTCAAGGAGATTGATAAACAGTGATCTAACAAATGGCTAAACGAGCAGTCTAGTTACAAATGGATAAGAATCGATCTCCCGCCGCGGGTCGCCTGTAGCATGCTTTTATACCATGCAGCCTCCCATAGTCCCTCCTCTGTCAATCTGGTCCCTCTGAGCGAGTGTTTCTTCACTGAACCCCCTTTGACGCTTTGGGCTGTATTTTGCTGATCGATGATGAACACCAACTCGAACCTCGACGTCGGGATAGTATCAGTTTTAACTGTGAAAGAGGTAACAGTCTGTACTACAGTAACTGTATTAAAGTTTATGATAAAGACAGTAACCGGCCTGGTAATAGTACTGGTTGTATGCTGAGTTCTGGTTACACTTTGAGTTCCTGTCGCTATCAAAGTGGTCAAAACTGTTGAGGTAACAGTCTGACGTGTCGTAGAAAGAGTAGTCTTCTTCTTGTTGATCGTTACCACCTTGGTTGTCGTCATTGTAGCTTGGATAGTCGTGGGGTTGGCAGAAACGCTGAAGGTCTGGCGAGCAGCGGGTTTGGTGATTAAGCAAGAACAGGCACTGCTGACGACACTCAGCGTTTTGTTGGGCAAGAAGCTTGGCGCTAGTGTAGTTTTGGCAGCACGCTCCTGTAATTCCCGCTTGACAGGCTGGGAGTCATCCTCGAGAAATGTTAATGTCTGCTGGCTGTCTCCACATATAAAGGTTTTACTGACCTGGTCTGCAAAATCGCAGGGTATATCATAATTTATAGCCACCAGTTCCTTGTTGGGCTCAATTGCATCTGATCTATAATTCATTTAGTTATAAATCCAACAATTAGGGACAAGGTCAAAGAGAGCTACTTATATTGGCTCGGCATAGCAGTAACAGTCAGTATAAGTAAAGCCGGAACCGTAAACTGGAATGTCGTCCTGTTGGTCTAAGCAATAGCTATTGCAGGTAGAGAAGCCAACATTAGGAAAGGGATTTCTTTGAAAAGAATATATTCGGAGTATTTGGCATAACCTCAAATTTTGCAGTAAATCGCGGCTGGATTCCCGGAAGTAATTAGATAAATCACTATCAATATAAGAACGTACTGGGGTCCAAGGGTTAGTACTGGATCAGATGCCCTATTTATGGTTAATTACAACTTTCCAGAGACTCATCGCAGCCCAAGCTCACGTATTGCTAGATAAGTAATCATTAGCTTTAAACATCAATATGCATCGTATGTACTTGCGTCACCCAAAGGGTAGTTTTGCCGGTGATAAAATCGGTAAGAGCATTGGTTGCAAGCTTTATGATTGTAGTGTTGATATTAATTGTAGCAGTCGTTGTAGCGGCTACAGTGACGGTCTTGCTGCTGTGAGACGTAATTGTAATGTGCGTTGTTTATGTTACTGTATTAGTGACTCACTTTATTGCCTGGGTTTTAAATGTCTTAGTTATCGTATCCGTGACAGGGGCAGTTTTAGTCAGTGTAATTAAAGTTGGCCCTCTTGTTGTTGAGGTAGTAAAGGTGCTAACAGAGTAAAGGTGCTAACAGAGAATGTAGTTAAAACGGTAGTGAATACAGTTGCCGTAGTTGTTGTCAGTGCGGTCTGAGTGGAAGTAATAGTTGAAGTAGGAGTTATAGTGGTAGTTGCAGTTTGTCCTTCAACCTGACAGTGCTTATATACCTGCTCTCGGCTCTAGAATGTCTCCTCTTGCAAGGGTACCAACAGCTGGAAGGGCGCATACTGACGTGATAAAGAGCAGTAGTAAAACTCTCTTTAACAAATCCATTCTAAAAACACAAGTCATAAGATAAATGTTAAGTGAACTTCAATGTAATTAAAAGCAGAGTTCATTTCAAGAAAGAGTATATATACATTTAGCTAGAGTGATAAATGCAGTACCCTATAAAATGTTCAAGTAATACCTACTTAGATTAGGGGGCCTAAACCCATCTCTGTTAAGCATAATGTTAACCCAAAGCAATGCAAAAACACCTCGTGTCCTAAACTCAGCTTGGACTACTAACGTAAACCGGGCTTACAGAACTAAGAGTCTAGACTTTGACGTTATCAGAACTGAAATTCTAGCCCTTTTAATTATCCATATCGTTGTCTCACTACTGGATAGTAAAGTTTCTAGTTTACTGCTTGTGTAGTAACTAGAGGAACTAGCTAGGGGATTACTGCTAAATCTATTAGCAATATACCCTGACTAATCTCTATGCCGTTTTTTTCAAGCCCGTTCGGCGAGTTCGGCCGGCTTCAGTGAAATCGGGAAGACTATAGGTCTGAAATATCCTCCAGGCAGGCCCATTTGCTGGCGCCACAAAGATGATAGCTGTTATGCGTCTCTACCATATCGTGTGTCTCGCCAATTGGCCAGTTTGAAAGGAAACCGATTCCCTTGAATATCATCTTGAACATCCAAATGTCTGCAGGTGCTGCTGTGCCTCTATTCCTTGATTGAAGATATGGGACTTCTGGCTAAGAGCTTATATTTTTAACGACGACTTGGTCTCCCAGTTGTAAGGAATATCGACCCGCGCCAGCCCATTGGTGGCTGAAGGCTGGCAAGGGAGGCATTTGCTCTTTGCGTTATAAGTCACCACATTCCATCCGCCAGGAATGCAGGCCGTGCTACGAGACCCATTCAAAATACGGTGAGGACGGACAGCTCGCGGGCTTGACTTGTAATCAGACCATCTGCTACAATCAGGCTAAACACTAAAAAGCTTAAAAGCGTGACTATATCAATTCTTGCTAATGAGATGTTTGAGAAACGCCCCGAGGAAGTACCCAGACCTCTTAGCATACCTGGTCTTATCTTCAGACTCAAAATCAATCCACGTTGCCCCAAAGCGATCTGAGAAACCAGCAGCCCATTCCCAGTTATCAGTAAAAGTCCACTCAAAATATGACATGATCACAATACCCTCCTGTGATGCCTTGGCGACTTCTGTGAGGTAGCTCTTGTAAAAGTCAACCCTGAAGGCTCTTCTAAGACATGGTCGGGGCCGTCTGGCTTCCAGCCGTGTTCACCCTGCGCCGTACTACCATTCTCAGTAATGTAGATGGGTATGGCATAGCGGTTCCAGATCCAGCGAAGTAGCTTAGCCCAGCCCCAGGGAGTAGTTCGCAGCCAGTATGTGTCGCTCATGGGTCCTCGCCATTCTCCTTTCTTATTTTCATCACGCTTTTCAACATTGCCCAAGTGGTCATTAATATCAGCAGGTTCGTCGCGATGACGGACGTAGAAAGCTGAATACGAATTCATGCCATAGGACTCTGAACTCCCCAGTACAAGCTTGCTTTCTTCTGGTGTGAATCTCGGAAGACGATCACCTGACTGCGCACGCGTTGACTCTGGATAATTACCAGTCTTGTACAAAGGGTCACCGAACCAGGCAATCTCAAACTCCCTTGCTCGTTCCGCTGCTTCTTGGTCTAACGGATCATCGACATCCCATGGCTCAGACCAATTACCATGAAGGGTAATCATGATACTTCCTTTTTGCTTGGGTTTGAACTCGCGCTTATACATGTCGACTACGTAGGCATGCGACACAGGCTCCGTATGACTGACGATGAAGGGTTCTGTGCTGCTGTCCTCTTCTTCATTGCGATCACGAAAGCTGGACCTTCCTGGAGCGTGTACTCCAGCGGCATAACAAGCGGGGGAATAGACACCAGGCTCATTGTATGTGATCCAGTTCTTGACGCGCTCGCCAAAGCGTTCAAAACAAACCCGGGCATAACGAACAAAACCAGGAGTGTATGCATCCTTGTTTAGCATTCCACCCATAACGATCTTCCAAAGCCTGAGGGATGTCCCAGTGCAAGAGCGTGACGAATGGAGTGCTGTTGTTTGCAAGAAGTTCGTTAATCAATCGATTGTAGTATGATATACCCTCCTCATCGATAGGGTCATCATTCCCACCCACTGGGATGATTCGTGACCATGAGAATGAGAACCGATAACTTGTGACTTTGTACTTGCGAGACCACTCAACATCGGTCTTGTAAAGATCATAAGACTTGACAGCATCGTCACCAGAACTGCCATCTTTGACCTTGCCCCGAGTATGAGCGAAGGTATCCCATATCGAAACGCCTTTACCGTCCTTGTTCCATGCGCCTCCGGCTTGAGCCGCCGCTGTGGCAAACCCCCAAATGAAGTCACGAGGCAAAGGCGCCTCTGATAGACTCGTCGAATGGCTGAGAGTCCATTTACAGTGATACCGTCGCCACTGACAGAGAATTGGAAGATGGGTGAGCTGAGTCGAAGGGTTGACACAAGTGAACATTTAACACTCGCAAGGAGCAGCCATCTGTGCTGGCAGGGGAAGCTACATAACTGAGGTTGGGGCTGATATCACCCACGAATCAGCATACTTGCCTCAAGCATGTTGACCGTCTATAATGAGCCACTTGCAGGAGGAGCTTGATCCAAGTCGCTGAATCGATGTGATTCCGGGTTGTGGGAGAGATCTGCGAGAGTATTCGCTGCTGCATACTGCTTTTCATCTTCTAATGCGTGCGGCAGCAAAGCGTTGTTCTTGCCGGCCCGCCTACCCATTTATCCACAGCGCAGATCTCCCGCTAGCCCTGCATTCTCTGAGCTACGAGTGGAAATGGAAGGAGAATATGTGACAATTCGTTCGTTGTGCATATACGCGTATTAATTAACAGTTACTCGGAAAGCGACTGGGGCACCAATCGCCCATTGTTGCGACCTGGTAAGCCAGATATCGGAAGTGTGCGGCTGTGACTAAAGCTAAGCTACCATGGAATTGTCACGAGCCCGCCTCTTTTCGTCCTTGATCGAGGCCCATTTGGCATCTGCAATCTTGACACTCAGCTTGGTGGGATTAGCATTCTTGGTTTTAAAAATGTGATCAATCTCTTCCAGATTGAGCTTTCCTGTCTCAGGGAACATGAAGTAAGCCACGACAAGTTGGATGAGGTTGTACGCAATGTACACCGCCCAAATCTTATATCCAACTTTCTGGATCCCAACTGAAATTCCGTAATTGTGGACAACACCAGCAGCGCCCTTGCAATGTCAGTAAATGAGACATCACTCTTTCGCAGGGAAAATACCTGGAACGTCGTGTACAGCGCCATTCCCTTTGCTCTCAGAGGCAGAGACAATAGTTCAACCGGGTACAGGTTGTGCGTCGTCGCTATAAAAGACGCGCTGCAGACTTGGAAACAATAAATCCAGACGACAGTGAGATAAGATAGGTATCTGTCTCCTAGCATTGATGACGCCGAGTGTCGAGCCGCTGTTTTCGAAACCAAAGTAGTCATGCCAATATGTGTTGGAGTTGATGCTGCTGATGACACCCCAGTCGATACCATATCTAGATAAATGTCGACACAACATCGTCAAAAGGTTTCTTAATAAATCAGTAGCCTTACGCAGCTTGATTATACCCCATAGTCACCACTTTTAGAAAGATGCGAAAGCCAGCCTTGGACTTGAAAGACAGAGCTTCCCGAGAGTTGGTGATCAGATGGTCCTCGGTGATTCGCGCGGTCACGATCTCTTCGACAGCGACGCCGGACTTGTTTGCATCAGCTTGGACATCTTGGTAAATGTTATGTCGCTCGAAAGAGGCTCTTCGTGCCTGGAACGGTATATTGATATCTTGTATGATCGTGTTGATCTCATATGAACCAGAAGTACAGTAGTATTAAATGGTGCATCATGCTGCGAGACATCTGTGCCGCCGTTTTCTCGAGCTAGTTAGTGCCTTGATCCAAGTTGAGTGCGGCACGAGTACCGTGGACAAAGCGATCGGATGCAGACCGCATACTACAAGGTTCGAATCACACCACTACTAGACTTTCCTTCCTCTGTTTGGTGGGTTCTGATTACGGCCCAATGCTGCATGTATGTACGTGGTAGCTAGCTGCAATCTGTGTGATGTCGGCTAGATGCCTCCAGTTTTTAAACCACCCTCAACTCTGGGGCATGTGGGCACAGTCATCAACTTAAATAATAATCCCTACAATAACAATGCTGAGCCCTTCGTTACCCCACGGGCCGTTGATCCGTCCGCAAGGGTTGGTGGGGTTGGCCATCCTCTTTGGGTCTAATCCATCATCAATCGGCCCTGCTCGGCAAACAAACAAGACAAGACATTCATCCAAACTTCCCCTCATCAATTAGTCTAGCCCCAGCATCATCATCCCATGCGCCTATTCCACCATCAAGCGCTATGAAACCATCGCGGCAAAACGGCGCGCATATCCAGTCATCATCCACAATAGACCACGGCGAGTCTAGTGACATGGACAAAGGCATGCTCTTGCATTACGCCGCCCCCGCATCTTCGTGGTCTGAGGCTCTTCCCATTGGCAACGGGCGGCTGGGAGCTATGATCTACGGGCGAACGGCGACCGAGCTGCTCCAACTCAATGAGGACTCTGTTTGGTATGGTGGCCCGCAGGACAGAACACCACGCGATGCGCACAGGAATTTAGCTACTCTCAGGCAACTGATCAGAGATGAGAAGCACAAGGACGCGGAAGATCTTGTTCAAGAGGCATTCTTTGCCACGCCATCAAGCATGAGACACTATGAGCCACCGGGTCAATGCAAGATTGAGTTTAATCATGACGAGAGTGAAGTGACCGATTATACACGGTATCTCGACCTGGAAACTTCCCAAGTCACGACATGTTACAAACACAACGGCATTTCTTATCGCCGCGATATAATTGCCAGCTTCCCAGATAGTGTACTCACCATCCAAGTCCAAGCATCCGAAAAAAGCCGTTTCGTTATACGGTTGAATCGACTGAACGAGAATGAGGAAGAGACTAACGAGTACCTCGATAGCGTCTTCGCCCAAGATTCCCGGATTATTCTCAAGGCAACACCTGGCGGCGCAAATAGTAATCGTCTGTCTCTCGTTCTTGGAGTTTCATGCAAGCCAAGCGATGGGAATGTTGAGGCGGTTGGAAATTGTCTGATTGTAAACGCGACCAAATGTGTTATTGCCATTGGGGCGCATACCACGTTTAGAAAAGAGGACCCCGAGAGATCAGCTCTCTTAAATGTTGACGATGCTCTTCGAAGGCGGTGGGAAACTCTCGTCCGCCGTCGATCCGACTATGCCAAACTCTTCGGCCGAATGTCCCTTCGGTTATACCCTGACGCCAACTATCTACCAACAAATCAGAGGATCGCCAGCAATAGATCCCGGTCTGGTTGCCTTGTATCACAACTACGGTCGATATCTGCTCATTTCTTCAAGTCGGAACTCTGAAAAGGCTCTACCGGCAACATTACAAGGCATATGGAACCCTTCCTTTTCACCGCCCTGGGGATCCAAGTTCACCATCAATATCAACGTCCAAATGAACTATTGGCCAGCCATACTATACAGTCTAATCCAGTGCGCTATACCACTCATCAGCCTCCTTGAACGCATGGCGGAAAGAGGCAAGAGAACAGCCAAGATGATGTACAGCTGCAAAGGATGGTACGCTCATCACAACACTGACATATGGGCTGACACGGACCCCCAAGATCGGTGGATGCCTGCTACTATCTGGCCGCTTGGGGGAGCTTGGCTATGTACCGATGTTGTCAGAATGCTCATATATCAGTACGAGCCCATGTTGCACCGTCGCATCGCTCCAATCCTTAAAGGTTGCGCTCAGTTCCTTCTTGACTTTCTAATTCCATCTGTAATTCCATCTGCTTGCGGCAGAACTTGGTAACTAACCCATCCTTGTCCCCGGAAAACAGCTTTATGTCTCAGTCAGGTGAGACAGGCATCTTCTGTGAAGGGTCTGTAATCGACATGACGATCGTGCACATTGCGTTTGAGAGTTTCCTCTGGAGCATCAGTATCCTCGATCCAGATCATCCCCGAAGGAACGATGTCATCGCGGCCCTCGATAAGCCCCCTCCCATGTCACTCAATAAGATGGACTTATACAGGAATGGGGCTTGAAGAATCACAAGGAAGCTGAACCTGGGCATCGCCATGTATCACATCTCTTCGGCCTATATCCCGATGACTCTATCAGTATGGACTCGTCGCCGCTCCTGATCAAGGCTGCGAAGGAGGTTCTCGCGAGGAGAGCGGAGCACGGAGGAGGGCATACTGGCTGGAGCAGGGCGTGGCTATTGAACCTTCACGCTCGTCTCCGAGACTCGGAGGGTTGTGGCAACGACATGGATCTGTTGTTGAAAACATCGACATTACCAAACATGTTAGATAATCATGCTCCATTCCAGATTGACGGCAACTTTGGCGGATGTGCTGGGATCTTAGAGTGTCTGGTCCAATCTACGCTAAGATCCGAGCCGTCACGACAGGTCGTCGTGATACATTTTCTTCCGAGCTTACCGTCATCTTGGGCAGGTGGAAAGTTGACTCATGTCAGGGCCATGGGAGGTTGGCTTGTTTCTCTCGAGTGGAGATCAGGCATGCTCGTAAAACCTCCAAATAGTGCTTAAAAAGCTTACAAGTATTTTTAAGTAAAAATATT
>VYWZ01001622.1:0-32580 GCA_008711595.1 Fusarium xyrophilum | reverse complement strand
AAAAAAAAAAAATAAAAAAATACCCGAATAGCAAGTGTTTTTGTCTAGTCCGTGTGTTCAAAGTCAACGACTAAGCCGGGAAGTAGCTCGATGGACTTGGGGCTCTCCCTTGTGCCCAGAAGCGTCAACTTGATCTCTGCCTTGCCATTTCCACCCTCGAGAGTTGACAGGATGACCTGGTTACTTCCTGAGTTAGGTCCAGCTGGTAATTCGTAGGGCCACGAGTATCCATCCGATCCAGAGGTAGCATTCTGTTTGTGAATCGCATCGTAAACAGGCTTGTATGTCGCAATATCCTTCCCAAGAAGTAGAACAGTGACTTTCGATACACCCTTGGCATGCGAAGGATGCTTCGTATACTCATGCAGCCCACCACCACTCTCCGCCTTGAACGGCGACCGCAAATGCCTCTCCGTCTCATCAACACACCAAAACGGCACCGTCCCAGGAAATATCCTCCCGCCCTCCTCATCCAACGCCACCGAAACAAGACACTTCATCAAAACGCCATCAGGCCTATGCCTCTGCAGTGAAGTAAGATCACCATACGTAACACCACCTCCCGCATCAGCCACCCTCTTCTGCAACTGAGCGTAATCATCTTCACTGGGTAGCGTATGAGCCCAATCTGCGATTTTCCCCTCTCCGAGGTTTCCCCAGCGGTGAGCACGGCGTTTCCCAGGGTCTACGTCTTGGACGGAGGCGATGAACTCGAGATATGTGCCGTCGGCGAGATGGACTAGTTTGTTGACTGTTAGGCCATCTGCGTGGGCGCCTCCGTCGATTACGGGGTGGGAATCTTTGAGGGAGTGGGTTGCGGTTTGGAGGGTTTGGTAGGAGACTAGGACGGCAAAGTGGTCGAGAATTGGGAGTGACATTCTGAGATGTTGATGAGTTGTTTGTGGTTGAGTTGGATGAGAGTGTTGATTTAAGGTTGTTAGTGATCAAGACACTGCGGGGGTTCGGGGTTGGTTCGGAGGAGGTGCATGACAAACAAGCGTTGGCTTGGAAGCAATGATTGACCTCGTCGTGCTTGTTCAACATAAATAATGAAATTTCATAACGGATGGGCTGTTTGATCAGATATAACTGTTTTGGGGTGTCTTAGAATAGATTCCAAGTATCAATGTTATGGCCTTCTGTGCCACAGCTTCATCCCTCGGCAGACATCCCGAGCAAGACACCGAACACCATCGCGCAACGCTTCAGGTCAGTTGAGCTCGTTTCAACGATCTTCGGAAACTATTCACTCAAAGCTCAGCACATGATAAGAGGACGGTCGTCATATCCGTATGAATCAGGATAAGTGACTACTGACAAGGCTATTGATGCGTGAGAGTACCTCTTCGGCCAGCGACATCCATTCAAGGTCTGATATATGCGCCGGTCTTCCGAGAAGTTACAACAGATGACAAATCAAATATGGAGGATCTATGCATCCTCTGTCAGCTTACACGGCGCCCAAGTTCCGTCAGCCGATCATCCCGTCAAGTGGGAGAGATTGTACCCGGGTGCAATAGGCATCGAGGCACCAAACATCTCAGCATCATAACAAGTCGTCTTACACGTTTACAAGGTGGTCAGAGTTCACCCAATAAGCACTAAATCCTACGCTGCAGTCAGCGGTCCGGACTCACTAGGATCAAGAAGCGAACATGTGAGATTGTGCCGGGCGAATTGAGCAAAAAGGTTGCGAGGTTGGTATATATACTAGTTAGCATTCTGCCGATATAATCAATTCTTCAAAACTATTCTCAGAAAATCAAGCCCGACCCGTATAATGACAACCCTCTACCAACAAAGTGTTCCCGTGCTGGTCAAGTACCTCAAGAACTTGTCCTTCATGCTCCAGAAGGGTGCCGAGTTCTGTGACGATAAGGAGATGAAACATGAAGACCTTCTTACATACCGTCTAATTTCCGACATGAGAGCGTAGGTTGCTCGAATCTCATGCGAATGCCGACTAACACTCATCAGACTCCCCTACCAAGTCCAATCCTGCTCCAACACAGCCAAATTCCTCGCATCCCGTCTCGGCGCCCAAAACATTCCCACGTTCCAAGACGACGAGCAAACGTTCGAACAGCTCCAAGCACGCATCGCCCGCACAATTGAAGTTCTACAAGGTGTAGACCCTGATGTCATCAACGGCAAAGAGAACGAGGAGATTATAATGGAGAGCAGGATGGGCAACTTCCGCTTCACGGGCCAGCGATACGTGAGCGAATATGTAATCCCCAATTTCCACTTTCACCTCACAAGTGCATATTGCATCATGCGCACACAGGGTGTTCCATTGGGTGCGTTGGACTACCTGAAGGATGTTTTTGAAAAGGTCTAGGAGCTTGGTATGCGAGAAGGGAGGATATAGTTATTCATCAAAGGAGGGGCGGGAATTGCCCGATGAGGAAATTTCTGTCAAGAACTCAGCTAGACACACGATTCAAAGAATAAGACTCATAAACAATCTCAACAAAAACAGTCCCATTTTCAATTTCCTCAGAATGTCTGAGCCTCCTTCTTCAACTCGGGCTCAAACCCCAGATGTCGACTCCTCAGAAGTCCAAAGAACCGCTCACGTCCAATCCCTCATGGACCGTCTCCGCGCCAAAAGCCCCATCTACAACTTCATCATGTCCTCGGCGGAACTCATCAGCACAGCGCAGGGCAGCGTAATAACACGCCTCGTTCTGAATGAGAACCACCTCAACAGCAGTGGAAACTTACACGGCGCTGTATCAGCTACCATCATTGACTTCACGACTGGTCTGGCTATCGCGAGTTGGGATCTGAGGGATACCACTGGTGCGAGTGTGGATATGCATATTAGTTATCTGAGCACGGCGAACTTGGGAGATACGGTTGAGATTGTCTCGACGGCGGATAAAGTTGGGGCCAGTGTGGCGTTCACGTCGATCAGGATATCAAAGGTTGAGAAGGATGGGGGTTTGAAGTTGGTTACGCTTGGACAGCATACTAAATACGTGAAGGGGTCGCGGCAGCCAAAGACTCAATGAGACACATGGATTGGAGGGTTAGAGCAATTCACTCGCAGCTAAATAGACTCGCTCACTCAGCTAAGAGATATCATGGCCCTTCACTCGACGATTGATGCTTAACATATGAGAGAAGGGCGATATACACATATGTCCATCACATTGGGCCTCTTAAAAACAAATGATGTCCAATTTTCACAATGCTATCAAGATTCCACAATTACATGCTCAAAACTTCAGTGGTTCTACCCCGACCTTCTTCGCCTCAGCATTCAAAGCATCAATCTCCGCTTGTACCAGAGGAATGCCAGTCTTTTCCCTCTCCTTTTGAGCCAACTGCTCAATCTCACCAGGAAAGTAGATCCTCTCGACACCGGCAGCTTTTTCTGACCCAACAACACGCTCGTAAAGGTACTGCATTCTCTCCCTAAACTCATCCAAGCTCATAAATAGGTCAGGCTTGATAGCTACCAAGAAGTGACCAACATCTGCCGGTTTTGAAGGATCGTAGGGGCCTGTGACATGGCCAGCAAAGGCTGAGCCTGATAAAACTCCTGAGAATACATCCATCATGATCGATAGTGCTGAACCCTTGGGACCACCCATTGGTAACATTACACCACCGAGAGCAGCTTCAGGATCATCTGTTAGACGACCCTCAGCATCAAGGGCCCAATCTAACGGTATCTTCTCACCCCGTCTCTTGGCCTTGTAGATTTTCCCCCTCGCAGCCACAGAAGGCGCCATATCAAGGATGAAGTTCTCCACAGGTCCTTTACCAGGCGCACCACAAGCAATAGGCGAAACACCCATAAGCTTCCTCTTCCCACCAAACGCAGGCAGCGCTGGACTCGAGTTCGTAAACACCAAACTCATCATATCAGCATCAAGAGCCTGCTGCACGATCCAAGCACTCATACCAAAATGGTTAGAGTGCTTGATACTCGCCATACCAATCCCAAACACCCTTGCAGACTCGATCGCAGCAGCCATGCCCTTGTGAGCAGCTACAAAGCCGAAACCGTTTTGGCCGTCGACTTGAGCTACGGCTGGTGTGACTTGGGTGAGGATTGGTTCGGCGCTGGCGTTGAGGACGCCTTGGCGGAGACGCTCCATGTAAGAGGGGATTCGGTTCATGCCGTGGGTGTCGACGCCGCGGAGATCAGCGGCGACTAAGCAGCGGGCGATGATGGAGGCATTCTCAGAGGGGATGCCGTTGCCTTTGAGGACGTCTTGGACGAAGCGTCGTGCTTCTGAGGCAGCGACTAGGAACTTTTGAGAGTCTTGGTTTTCAGCCATGATGGAGTGAATAAGTCGATGTGAGCTCAATATAGTGGTTACTGAGATGTTCTAATACTTGTTAATTCCGGTGTTGAGTGATTCTCTCCATTCTTTTAATACTAGATGTCACCGGAAATACGAGCGGGGAAGACCCGTCCTCTCAAAGGCGTTGAAGCGGCATCTCCCCGCTCGACGGATTTTTGCCATCCTCGCATCAACATCCCCTATCATTACGTTCAGATCATCATTCCATGCCGAGAAACTCGATCCGTTACCGGCAGAATCACTAAAATGCCCGGGGCGAGGAATTCCAATGGGAAGCGACCCTCCTTGCCTGATCGGAGTGCTCCCAGGACACGTATGGCATGTTTCTCGGTGCCAGCGGCTCAAAGGAAAGGTACGTTTGACACCAATTTCAGACAACTGGTTTCTCTAAGCCGACATTTTAGTGTAATCTAGAGTTGCCCGTCTGTAGCAATTGTCGTAGCGCTGGCGCTGAATGTGTCGATGGAAAATCGACCCGTGCTGGTGCAGCACGTCGACAGTATGTTACTCTAGATCTTTGGAGCGCACCATGGTTACTGATCGACGATCTAGATACATCGCATCTTTGACCAGCAGGATTAATTGGCTAGAGTCAATTGTCCGATCGAATTGTCCTGACGTCGACTTATCTCAAGGTCCTCCCGTCTCTATAAGTGAGGCATGGAACGACAGCAGCTCTGAAGTCGCAGACATTTCTACTCTCCCAGCTTCAGCGCCTGATCCCGTTCAACAAACCTCTGAGAATCTATGTAATTCTGAAAATAGACCGCCGGTAACCCAGCCAGCAACCCAACCACTGGCATCTACTTCGGACCCTACTGGAGCCAGTGCCATGACCCACGAGACTGGACTGGTTCTCCTTGCCACGAACCACGATCCACGATATATCGGTCCATCCAGTGGTTATTTCCTAGCTCGAGTCTTGCCAGACTCTGCCTCGAAATCAGATGACAGTGTTGGTCGCGCAAATCGCAATGCTCCCTTCCCCATAAGGCTGGTTGAAGCTCTCCAAGGGCCACTCCCACTCCCGCCCAGAGATACGGCAATGCAACTATGTGAGGCATACTTCAGCGTCATCAATTTACAATATCAAATTTTACATCAACACAGGTTCCATGACTACCTGGATATGGCTTATGATATAGAGAACCAGGACTCTGCTGCCCACTTCTAGGTCTTTATGGTTCTGGCGATAGGATCTGCTGTACTTTCTGCTCGAACAAGAGCTCGCATACCAGCAGAATCGTACTGTCTCTCCGCGCTACAATATCTCGACGAACTAAATGTCGAGAACTCACTGAAAGGCATCCAGTGTCTTGCATTGCTCCTCATCTTTACTATACATAGCCCATGCGTTCGTCTCAATGTCTGGTATCTCAACTATCACTGCATTGCTGCCTTGGTCGACCAGGGTCTCCAGAGGAACATCAGTATGGGACCAGAGCACAGTCTGTTCAACCAAGAGATGCGAGCCAGGATCTTCTGGGTCATTTACTCTTTCGATCGCATCATTGCGACGATGATGGGTCGACCAATTGGACTGCGTGACGAAGGGTGTGAGCTCCGTGTAAGTTTACCTATACTGCTGAATCATGGCATATATTGATGGGAAAGATGCCATCGGGTCTGTCCGACGAGCAGCTTGTCAGTCAGAGGCAACAACAAATCACCGGACCGTCCAGTGAAATGGCATTTGCGGTTCACTTATTCGAAGCAGCCAAACTCAACTCAGAGATCAAGTATATCGCGCAAAGCATCATAAGAGACACGCCTAGATATGCTTATCCTAGAGTGACTGACATCAACGACTGGCAAGATGCCATGCTGCAGCGACTGGGTGAGTGGTCAGATAAGATACCAGGTCTTGGTGACCCTGATGTGTTGTATCTGCGAACGACCTGTCAGCTTCGATACCACGGTTTGCGGATGCTTCTATTGAGACCTAGCCCTGCAGTACCTAAGCCTCCCAAGGAAGCCTTGATAAAGTGTCACCAAAGTGCTCGTGAAAGCCTACAGCTATTTGGTCAGCTGTACAAGAGAAACCTGCTTGTTCATAGCTGGACTACTTTCCACGGGCTTGTTCTCAGTTCCATGACTCTGTTGCACTGCATCCAGTCAGTGTCAGAAATCGCTCGCTCCACGGGGGTAGATGCTTTCATGTTTGACCTAAGCATATCCCTCAGCATTCTAGGGGCTACAGGTGAGCATTGGTCTGGCGCCAAACACAGTCGCGATATTCTGGATAGCTTGGGAAAATCCACCGTTCGATATATCCGGGAGAAGAACAGGCGATCGGAGGGTTTGTGTGATCGTTCTGCACCACAGGTTCATGAAAAGGTGATTGATCCTACACTCCCAACAGACGCATGGGAGAGTCTGGGTCAGGATTCCAGCGGCATCGAGGGATCTTCATCTCACATGAATATGGACGACGATATGGGTTTCATGCAGAATCAGTTCTACGAGGTGGTTACTTAACGAGACGTTCGCGGAATATTTTGAGCCAACCGAGTCGACAAATCTGGATAATATTGTTCGCGACCTGTTTCAAGGCCTTATTCCAACAGACTCAATCTAAAGCCTTCCATCGATCTTGAGACTTTTGCGGTCCTTCAGCAGTCAAGAAGTCAAAATCGGCGCCTAGCTCAGCCTGGTTCACGCTCCGCATGTACAAGCCCTGATAACCTCTCATTCCCTCCCTCTTCACCCATGGCGTTGCAGCACCCTCTGCTTGCTGGAAGGTCTCGAGTCTCTCCTGGATCCTCTGTGTTATTTCTTCATCAGATAGATCAACAGAGAGCTGCCTTTTTTCGACGTCAAGGGTAATGAGATCGCCGTTCCTGACAATACCAAGAGGGGATTTGGGATCTGCTGATTCTGGGGATATGTGCAGTCCAATTGTTCCACCTGCTGTTCCACTCATGCGGCCGTCTGAAAGACGCAGCATATCCAACACTCCCTGAGAGGCAATCTTTCTTGGGATAGGGATCATGCCTGCTTCTGGCATACCTGGGTTTCCAATTGGGCCGATGTTCTGCAGGACCAGGACACTGTCAGGTGTTACGTCCAGATCAGGGTCATCAATTCTCTCTGCCATGTCCGCAGAATTTGCGAAAACGACGGCTTTACCGCTATGCTGCAGTAGCTTCCGGTATTTCGAAGCACTAGCTTTCATGATGGCACCTCCTGGGGCTAGATTGCCTTTCAACACTACCAGAGAAGACGCTGGGTACAGTGGCTTGTCAAATGGTTGAATGACACTTAGTTCTCGGGGAACGGGGATGAGAGAGTTGTGAGCCATTTCTTCTCCGAGTGTTCGGCCAGTGACTGTCAAAGCATCGAGATGAAGTAGAGGCTTGAGTTCATGGAACAAAGCGAGCATACCGCCTGGACTTGTTAGTCTTGTCCTCAAAAAAGCAAGCATGAACGACATACCTGAGCTGTGGAAGTCTGTCATGTAGTTATCACCACTAGGCTTCAGATCAACCAGCAACGGTGTCTTGCGACCAATTTCGTCGATGGTCTCCGATGTTACCGTACCTGCAACCTTGGGGTGGCGGCCGATGATAGCCATCAGATGGACCACAGCATTCGTTGAGCCGCCGATTGCCTGTAGTACGGTGATGGCGTTCAAGAACGACTCCCGCGAGAGTAAAGCTTGTGGCCGCAGACGTTCAACGTCTTGACAAGCTGCAACGGCGAGTCCTCCGGTGGCTTCTGCAATCCGCAACCTTGTCGCCGATACAGCTGGGGCAGTGGCGCCGGCAAAAGGCATCATGCCGAGTCCGACGAGGATAGAGGCCATGGTAGACGCTGTACCCATGACACCACAAGTTCCTCCCTGGTATTGTTGGTATTGTCAGGCTTGAATCCGTGAGCTAGATGATGAAAACTTACGGTTGGCGCTAGTTCATCGTTGATGGCTGAAATATCTTCAATGTCGAGAGTACCAGCTCTGTACTTGGCCCAGTTGTTGCGACAGTCTGTGCAAGCTCCGATGCGCACGCCGCGATGACTAGCGGGCATCATTGGGCCAGTGACTAGATGAAGGATTGGTTTGTTTGCTGAGATACCTCCCATCAGTTGAGCAGGCGTAGTCTTGTCGCATCCTATTCCAGTCAGCATCACATTCATTCAGTATACTCCAAAGTCAACATACCACCAATCAACACAACAGCATCACAAGGCTGCGCCGCAATCATCTCCTCCGTATCCATACTCATAAGATTTCTCAGATACATACTCGTCGGTGATGAAAAACTCTCATGGATACTAATAGTGGGAAAGTCAATCGCCAACCCGCCATTGAGCTGAACGCCCCTCCTGACAGCATCAATAAGCTGAGGAATATTGGCATGGCAGGGATTGAAGCCGGAGTATGTATTCACGATTCCGATGATGGGCCTTGAGAGTGCATCTTCGCTGTAGCCGAGGGCTTTGATGAAGACTTTGCGGAGGAAGAGGGAGAAGTGAGGATCGCCGTAGGAGGCGAGGCCTTGGCGGAGGCCGACTTCTGAGGTGATGGCTTGGTCGAGGTCGTAGTCTGGGTTCTTGGGTTCTAACATTTTGAATTGAAGTGGAGAAGAGATGGTTGCAGGGGATTGAGTATCGGCCTATCAGTGTTTATGTATTACTCTTCTCCCGTGGCGATGATCACATACCGGCGTTGGAGGTGCAGACGGGATGTGACCCCCGCGTCGGCCATCACGCAATATGGCCGATGGAGCACTTACACGACGACGGGAGAATCCCGCTGCACACTAACCAAAGTAGATAAATCGATATAATAAAAGGCCGTTGGTATAGTCGATGAAATGAATGTTCTCGGTATCCTTACCTTGTTATTTGACCGCCTGCTCAACATGTTCAACCTCAAAAATAAAGTTGCCCTCATAATCGGTCTCGGCCGTTTAAACAGGCACCGAGGGTTGGGGAATCGGTGCAGCATGCGCCGTGACCTTGGCATGACAGGGAGCCATCATCTTTGGCGGAAACAGAACACTCGCTTCAATCACAAAAACTAAAGAGACCATGGAAGCAGAGGGCGGAACGTGCGATGTCATCGCTACAGATGCTACAGGCTCAGTTTCTGTAGAAGAGCTCGTTGATGCTTGTATGAAGAAGCATGGGCGGATCGATATACTGTTGACGAGCGTTGGACAATCTCAACCTCGAGATCCTGCATTTACAGAGTATGAGTGAAGAAGTTTGGGACTCCCAGATGGACATCAACCTCAAGAGCGTCTATCTCGCCTGCCATCACTTAAGTTTTCACCACGACAAAGCGGCGAGCAGTGAACATCACAGGTAAATCCACCTTCCCTTGTCAAAAAGAACAAAGCTGATGATCACAGGGTCACAAGTCAACATCTCTGGCCCTTTGCAGAGGACGTGACGCGCTTTGGCTTTGAAGTCGCAGAGGAGGATGAGGATACGTTTGAGAAGAGCTTTAACTTGCGTAGCCAATAAGCATACAAGAAGAGACTTGGACGGAACTCGTCATTACTCATCAGAATGCGATAAAGAGCGCACGCCGCACCCCGCACCGAGATAACATCGGCGGCCGGCGGCCAAGGCTTGACCCACCCCACACTACTTACTACACTACGGCCCGCCGGCTTTTGATGATGCTACGACGGCGACTTATGAAGGTCTACAATATTTATAGAGGTGAGAAAATATCAGCCCTTTTTTCTTCTATTCACAGATTCTTCCATATGCTTTATTTGTGCTCTCTCATTATTACTCCTATGATTCTTTTTCAGTGATTTTTTCGTGGTGAACTCAACACCATCGTTTTCATCTTTTTTTTTTTCTTTTTTTTATATTTTTTTTTATTGGTTGCCGTCAGCCCTGTACGAGGCTATCGAGCTTTTTAACTTTTTCAAACAAAGGCTTAAACAGTGTCGTTTTAATCATAACTTCAATATTCACCATCAATCTTTCACAATGCCCCGCTTCACGATCCCTCGCCTTCAAACCCTCAGCAAACCAAAGTTTCTCAATGGCATACCAAATAATAGTATCTTCGCTATCGCGACTCTCATCGCAGTCAATGCCCTGGTATGGATCGCTGCAGGCATTGTTCTGCGTTTCCATCCACGCCTCATCTCGCCAGCTGCTCTCTCATATGTCCTTGGTCTCCGCCATGCCTTGGATGCAGACCACATCGCAGCTATTGATCTGATGACACGTCGTCTCATAGCATCAGGTCAACGTCCAGCTACAGTGGGGACGTTCTTTTCACTCGGTCACAGCACAGTCGTCATAATAACATGCATCGTCGTCGCTGCCACGAGTGGCGCGTTAAGGAAAAGGTTCGATGGGTTTCAGCGCCTGGGAAATATAGTTGGCACGAGTGTCAGCGCCGCATTCCTTGTAATTCTCTGTATGGGAAATGGCTGGGTCCTGTACAAGCTCATCCAGCGCTTGCAAGCACTTCTGCGAGAGCGGAGAAACCAAGTTCGACTTGAAGGATTCGTCGAAGAGGAAACACAAATCCAGGATCACTTTGCCCTAGACGGAGGAGGGTTTCTGACGCGCGTCTTCAAAAGGTTGTTTCGAGTTATTGACAGGCCGTGGAAGATGTACCCCCTGGGCGTGGTATTCGGTCTTGGGTTCGATACAAGCTCAGAGATTGCGATACTGGGTATTTCGAGCATTCAGGCGGTACAAGGCACGAGCATCTGGTTGATTCTGATTTTTCCTATTCTCTTCACAGGTGAGTGGCGATGTATCTGCATCAGAGTTGGAGGTTAATCATGCGTGATAGCTGGCATGTGCATGCTCGACACCACAGACGGAGCCCTCATGATGGCCCTGTACACATCGAAAGCATTCTCAAGAGACGTGGTAGCTATTCTGTATTATTCCATCGTCTTGACAGGAATTACAGTCGTGGTGTCGGCATTCATCGGCATCGTCCAGGTTCTCTCCCTGATACAGAACGTCGCAGACCCTCAGGGGCGGTTCTGGGATGGAGTTTCCTCCATCGGCGACCACTTTGACATTGTGGGCGGGAGCATCTGTGGCGTGTTCCTGATCGTGGGTCTAGGATCAATTTTTGTATACAAACCTTGGAGGAGGCACGTAGAGAGGCAACAGCAAAGCTTGATTCAAGACCCAGAGCCTTCTCCGGACACTCAATCGCCTGCGCCTTCGACAGAGCGTGCATTTGTTCAGGCACAGAGAATTGTTTAGCTTTCGTACGTCTTCTTTGGCATGCGCCATTAGCCGTGTGGTTTTGCCTCTTTACAGTGATTAGATTGTGGTGTTGAGACTGCGTTCACATTCTAATCAGCAACTATGAGCTTATATTCGACAAGGATGAAGGATTACTAGCTTTGTTGGAGTATTTAAGATTGCATATTGATAGAGTCTACCATAAAATAAAAGTTTTTACAATAGTAAACATAATACTTAAATTTGTACTCCTCGCTACTTGCGAAACCAGTAAGGTACAAGAAGGCACTTAATCGCCCTTTTTGTTCATTTTTTGTTTCGCCTATCATTTTGTAGGGTATGTGGCCATTGGTTTTGGCAATTTCATCGATATCGAATATCAGTTTCAACGTCAATATCATGGACTCAGAGACGTCATCTGATACACTACCAGACCCCTCTATGGGTGAACTGGGTAAGTATATGCATCCTTTGCCATGTTCTCTCTGGCCGACCACAACTGACAAGGTCGATTCAGAGTCTCAAGGCCTGCAGGGCCAATCGACTTACAATGTTGATACCATCGACGACGACGACAATACCGCCCTGAACCTTGGCATAGATTACGTTCCCATCGGGTTACCTTTATTCCAAACCTTCACCAACCCACTGACGTACAGTTATGAGGAAACTATAACTGTCTTACGAAGAATTATAGAACAGGACTGGGACGATGCCCAAGCAAGCGGGACTATACAACCGGAGAGCCCCGCCACCGAAGCCCCTCCCCCTACAAGTGAAGCACCAACTACCCAGGACAGAGGGCAGACCAAGTCTTCAACTGAGGTCGCTAGTGTCCCCCAGTCTTCACCTGCTCTGAGTGCCGCACCCAATGTCAAGGCTGTCCCTCAGGCCAAGACCCGAGGTGTAAAGAGAGCGAGGGAAGCCGAGCCCTCGCCTCCAAAACGGCCTACCGATAGGAAGGGCCGGCGCGCGGCCAAGACGGTGAAGCCTGAGGAGGCAAACGAGGCCAAACGCCCTCGTTACAGGCTTATTGCCCCAAAGCCACCAAAGATTGATGTACCTTGTCAACAACAGGCATTGCTTGTCAATATGCCGCCAAGCAGAGCTGATTTCCAGTATCCGAACGCACCTGTCTCCTTTGCTGCTACTGGTGGTGCTGCTCGTGATTCAGGACAGCAACTCAATCGTCATCTTCAGCTGGCGCAGATGGGATTCAGCTCTCATAGCACTCCGTCCCCTCACAACGGGAATGCTCCTTGGTCTTCCCCTGTGCTGCCTCAGCAGCAGGCGCGGATGGGCTTCAATCCTCCTGTCGCTCCGTTTTCTCACGGCGAGAGTATGACTTTGTCTTCCCCTGGGTCCAGTGTTGGAAGCTTTAATCCTCCAGTCGCTCTGTTTTCTCACGGCGGGAGTATGCCTGGGTCTTCCCCGGGGTCCAGTCTTGAAAGCTAGGAGGCGTTCTCGACAAACACGCCCATGAATGGCGGTATTTTCATGGGGCGGCCTACTGCTCGACGTATGGATTTCGGCCTTTTGCCACCTGGGCAGCAGACCCTGATGGGAATGAAACCTCATGGCATTCCGTCTCCTCACAACGGGAATATCGCTTTCTCTTCCCACGTGCCACCTCCATAACGGGATGACGATGGGAAGCATGGGATAAGCTAATCAGCCCATGGGCAATGGCAATCCCACGGTGTATCAAAATGTCCCGCCCAACTCTTCCCTGGGGCATCTTCAGCCAAGGGTCAATGGCAATGCCATGAAGAGACATCAGCATAATGGTCCTTTCATGGGATATTGTCAGCCAAGAAGGTTTGGGTAATTTGGTATGCACTCGTCGCCTTAAGAGTAACAGGCAGTCGACTAATTTGGTTCGCGCTGCTATTTTCTTTTCCTATTGCCTTCAGCTATCAGCGTTGCTGTCGTACTACTATTACATAAATAAAGTCTGTCTTAGAGAACAAGAAAGCTTGAAACTTTTAACAATGGCGCCAAAATAGACGAAGTAAAGAGTCCACTAGCCTCCAGCTAAATTTACCTAAATATTTCATCACTTGTTGATCACTTAGGGCAAAGATCCTAACCTAACTCTGTAGATTGCACATACATAATAGATATCGCCCGTAGAGAAGAGCGGACGAGGCTCTCTCGATCATGGAAATTGATATCGTGTCTCAAGATCGAGAATACGGGGTAGTCCTTTCGTGAAACCAGCTTGTATCCTCCGAATGGGTGTCTTTGACCAGGCTGAGTCGTGTCGCAACAGGCAAGACAGGGAAAAGAGAGACGGATTTGCAGTCTCAGGTCCCCAGTTTCTGAGGCTGATGATCAACCGAAGTGCCCTGCTCAATGCTAGGGGATTGAAAGAGTCAGATGCGCCCCCGGTCTCGGAAGCGTTGCCACCTTGTCGGTATTAGCTTGGGTAGGGTAATCCTAATCTCTGCCTCCTAATAGGCTAATTGCTTATCGATGGTCTAACTAAAGCACCGCGTGGTATCCGTACTGATAAGTGATAACAACTCTGTTTCTTTTTCCGGACACCTTTGTTCCATAAAGGCGAGTCAATGGTGTACGGATACAGGCGCTTGCAATGAGAAGGATCCAATTGCTTCGTTCGTTTTTGGAACTTTGGGTAACCAACCTCTTGAGTGAGAGGAAGGGGGCTCATGACCAGTCATTTTGGTTGGTAGCATCACCGCCTTGAAGGCCTCGCTCACTCACTGCAGTCGAGTCGTTCTGTCTGCAGCCTTGGAGCGGGCCTAGCGGGCGTCCCTGGCGCCCCGCACTGTTTGCCTCGCCGAAGTACGGATACCTTATAGTTAAAGGAGTTGACGGTCTAGGTAGGACCCTTACTCAGGTTGGACCTCTAGAAATACTGGATCCACCGGCCGAGTCAACGACTCGACTCAGGAGTTCTAGCCTCGCTGTTTCTGACGAATCGGATCAACGTCGAAACAGGATACTCGAGGCCATGCCCATAGCGGATGGCGAAAGATTAGCAGATCTTTGTTTCGAAGATTCGACGGTCTTCTCGTGCCTCGCTTCGCCTCGTTGTACAGTACTCCTGCTTTGTCATCTTGACTACGGAATCGGACTGTCCGTCGTCAAAGGAAGAATGTCATCGGAAAAGTGAGGGTGTCGTGGTGTCAGACACACGTGGTTGAGCGTCTAGTCAAACACAAAAGAAGCCAAGGAGCAGCCCCCCAACACAGCAGAGAGAGCGGTCTGGAATCAGCGCGGCCAGAAGGGGGAATTGCTCAGCAACCCTGTGTCATGCAACCGGGTTCCAAGATCGCGTTTCCGTGAAATTAATCCCTTAGGAGTCCACTGAGCAGATGAAGCATATCGACAGGGGTGTCAGCAAATCAAGTACCCGGTATCAGAGATATTTTCTATAGCTGCTAACTTTGGTGAGAAGAGAAGTATCTTGGATACTGCATATTGCAGATCATTACTTTTCGTCTCACCAGATTTTGCCCTGACTATATGAGTCCTTCAGGCAAATTGATCAGCAGCTAATCAATACTGGAGCAGATTCCTTTACTTGGATACGGTTCATGCGGACTGCTTAATGGATTCCTAAGGGATAGGGCGCTTGGTTGAGCTGGGATGAGACAGCAAGCGACAACAATGTCTCTCTCCCCCCGGGCATCTCGGGGTCCTGGCCTAGCTCGATACTGTACATTTACAAGAGTATATACTTTCCAGTTCCGGGGATGGGGAGGACCCTTGCTTGATCCACACTGTCCGGTGCTCCGTGCATCAAATGGTGCCATTCGAGAATGTCTAAGTGCCCTGCGGGTACTGCATCTCGACAGCTTTGTCTTGCTGGTGAGGAACATTGGCGAGGCCTTCTAGTTTCTGTCGGTCAAGTTGTACTGTGCAAGACCGTGTAGTGTCGCGTCGTGTGTCCGTGGACCCTTGGTCTCTGGGGACTTCGGTTGATGGGTGGTGGCGGAGGAACTAGTGCGGCAGTGAATATCATTCCCATTGCCTTCGCTCGACTCTTGTCATATATAGACCCTTCTTTTCCTCCGACTTCAGTTACTCCCTCCTCTGTTCGGTTTCCTTCCAGTTCTTGACGGGACGCTGGTTCCTTTGCCATACTTCTCGTCTCTCTTATGCTCTCGAAGGGTGAACCATCTTATCTTGTGTAGCTCGACAAGATAACAACCAACAACAACACCTTACACCGTACCATCCCCACTCCAGATAGCAAATCCTCTCCTTGGGAGACCATTCTTTCTTCAATCTATACTGTATATCACATCCATTGCAATGCACGGTTACAGTTCATCAGAAGAGTCCGACGATCCTCGTCGGCCTCGAGCCCAACCTGCCACCACCAACAACAACGACCAGAAGAAGAAGAAAAAGAAGAAGCTCCCGCCCCAAAAGAGCATCAACCGCATCTGGAAGAAGTTCTCCAAGCGCAAGTTTCACAAGGCTCTCGCCGTCCTCCCATTCGACCCCGTGCAACCACCTGCTACCTACCATTCCAACGAGCTCTTGTCGGCCGGTTACGAGCGAGCCGCCGAGGAATGCCGGCGCAAGGTTGACAAGATCATCAAAGAATGCAAGCGAGTGAATATGCGATATCGAGATCCTGGCTGGGATTTGGTGAGTTTGTCGTCTGTTTGTGTAGTCAGTGTGAGTTTGGCGCTAATGCATCTACTAGGATTGGGACCTCAAGTATGAGAAGGGCCACTGCTTGAATAACCTGGGATCGCAAAAGTTCGAGCTCAACAGGACAACGCTGCTGAGCTCAAAGGCGGCCGTTCCCAAGGCCGTCAAGCGTGTGCACGAGATCTTTGAGAATCCCACCTTCATGAAAGAGGTTAGCGGTGGTGACGTCAAGCAGGGAAGTCTAGGAGACTGCTGGATCATGGCTGGCCTGACGGCTCTGGCCAATGTCCCAGGGGGTCTACAGCGGATCTGCGTAGCCCATGACACAAAGATCGGCATCTACGGCTTTGTCTTTTATCGAGATGGCGAATGGATCTACTCCATCATCGACGATAAACTCTATCTCAAGTCTCCCCTGTGGGATTCCCCCTCTATGCAGAGAGATCTTCTGCAGCAGATCGATCGTGAGGACAACGAGAATGTTTATCGCAAGACGTATCAGACTGGATCCAAGGCCCTCTTCTTTGCGCAGTGCAGAGATCAGAATGAGACTTGGGTTCCCCTCTTCGAGAAGGCCTACGCCAAGGCCCACGGTGACTATGCGTCATTGGCGGGTGGCTGGATCGGTGAGGGCGTCGAGGATCTCTCTGGTGGAGTTACCACTGAGCTCTTGACGTCTGATATTCTTGATATCGATGAGTTTTGGGATAAGGAGATGTCACGAGTCAACGATGAGTTCCTCTTTGGCGCTTCTACTGGTCTGCTCGAGCACGGCTACGGTGAGCGCAATGGTATCTCTGAAGGACACGCCTATGTTGTCATGGAGGCACGCACTCTAAAGTCTGGCCAGCGCTTGGTCAAGCTTCGCAATCCTTGGGGTAAGGTCCGCAAGGGTATCTGGGAGGGAGCTTGGAGTGATGGCTCCAAGGAGTGGACCACCGAAGTGCAGGAGGAGATGGATCACAAGTTTGGCAGCGACTCTGTCTTCTGGATTTCTTACGAAGACCTCATTCGGAAATATTCTCACTTCGACCGTACTCGACTCTTCCGCGATCGCGACTGGCGATGCTGCCAGCGCTGGATCGGTGTCGATGTCCCTTGGAAGGCGGCCTACCATGAGAAGTTCCACATCAAGCTGACTCAGGACTCGCCTCTTGTTCTAGTTCTTTCGCAGCTCGATGGTCGATATTTCAAGGGTCTTCAAGGACAGTACTCCTTCCGTCTTCACTTCCGACTTCACTACGAGGACAGCCCCGATGCCGAGGACTACATTGTCCGATCTCACGGCAACTATCTCATGGAGCGTTCTGTTTCTGTTGAGCTGCCTGACCTCCCCTCTGGGAACTACGTCGTCTACCTCAAGGTCACCGGTGAGCGAGACTCCAACGGTCAGTCTGTCGAGCAGGTCGTCAAGCGCGAGGCTGCCGACAGAACTGAGAATGAGAAGCTCGCTCAAGTCGGCTACGCTTATGATCTAGCCCACAGCAAGGCCTGGGACCACATGGACAAGGTCACCAAGCTTCGCCAGAAGAAGGATCAGAAGAAGGCTTCTGCCAGTCGCCAGAAAGAGCGTCGCCGCATGTGGGAGAAGCGCTCTACCAACCGCGACGTCACAAAGCAGCAGACCAAGAAGAACACAGACAAGAGAAGGCGACGTCGCGCGGAGTGGGAGGCTGAGCAGAACCGTCTTGATGAAGAGTTCAATGCCAAGGTCAAGGCTGAGCGCGAGCAGATGAAGAAGGAGAGGCTTGCGAAGGCTGAGGCTGAGAAGGCTGCTGAAGCTGAGAAGAGAGCTCAAGAAGCTGATGATGATGAGGCTTTGAGCAAGAAGACTGAGGATATCAAGACTTCAGAGGACAGGGATGAGCCTGTTGCCGTTGATGAGCACCACGAGGATCATGACGACGCGGTCATCTCTGTATCAACCGGATCGCCTCACTTGACTCCCAAGTCGATGGACTCTACAGCTGAGGGTGCTGAAGAGAAGCAGGAAGTCCCACCAGTCAGTGGAGGACCTCCCGCTCCCATCGAGGAAGAGGAGCCCTTCCCTGTGCGCCCTCGCCCTGACTACGATTCTGCAGGCGAGTCATCTGACTCCCCTGTTGAAGACTGGGAAGCTCTCTATAGCAGCGACGACATGGCCCGCAAGCCTCGCCTCACACAAGCCAACCAAGCCGCCGCCGCCCAAGACGACTACGAGTCCGAGGAAGAAAAGATGCCGGAGCCCTGGAATGCCATCTGCATCGTCGGCGTGCGCGTGTACTCCAAGGACGAGAACCTGGAGCTGCGCACCGTGATGGAAGGCGGTGAGCTCCTAGAGGGCGGCATGGGCTCCAAGGGCGCTGCCGATCTCGACAACGCTCAGTCCAACGCGGGCGGTGGACGAGCCGACGACAAGGATGCTTCCAAGACGGAGCAAGATGACGAAAGGTCATATGCCCCCGTCATCCGCAAAGACGGTAAATACGAGGAAGACGAGAATACGTCTGGAGAGAAGTATTCTTCTATTCAGAGCTATTTTCACATCGACTCTGCTTTTACAACGAGGGTTAATTCTCCAGCGCCGACGCCTTATGAGCACGATCGGAGGCTGGAGTTCCCTGCTGCTAGCCGATAAGGCTTGAAGTTTGTTTGAGAGCGTACTAGAGATTCTAGAATGATCATGACTCGAGGGTATACGGTATCGAGATGATACAACGTTGGATTAGTTATAGGTTAATATCTCGATGTTTTGGGAATTGGATGGAGGATAGGCCAAGGCGTTGGGATTCTTCCAGGAATGATGACATGAACTTCTTAGCAGAGATATCAAGAATGTTTTGAACAATGAATCACAGTCACAAATAACTTCAGGCTTCTGAATGATACCATGTTGAGTGAATTGATGAGAGACTTGCGACAAACTAACACAAATGGCGGCATCAGCCTCTCCACGTGCAAACAAAAACAAACAGGAATGCAAGTACTGAGACAGACAGCCTATGGCCGGCCATGCTATATGCTATACGTGCCTAGATGGGCCAGGTTAGTAGTCAGTCCCTGGAAATCACGAGTCAGCCTCTGTACAGTCCGCAGGGGTTTCAGATGTGCATTTCCGCGGTTTTTCAGGTATTATTTCTTGCCACAACAGAATTAACTGTTAACACTAATAAGATGTCATATAACTTACTCAGTATATCCATGGAGATAAATAAATAATAGACTGATCTACAAGCAGATCAGTCAAGATTGGCTACAAAAATCCTCAGTCAGAAGTACCGATCTTACATTTGATCCCCCTGGGGGCTGTAACCGAGCTTTTTTTTTTGGAGGCGTCAGCTGCCTAGACTGTGTGGGGCCTAGGCACCTTCATGGAAAGTGGGTGCGATAACGGAAGCTTAGACTACTACCCTGCAGGTAGATAGCTTATCGCACCCCAAGTTCCGTCATCGTTCAAGCTCTCCATCCCCCATCCGGTCCGATCGTCGTCTCTCTCAACTTTCTTCTTCCCCTTCATCTCGTGTGTAATTATTACCTTCTTTACTTTTCTTGTATCATCTTATTATCACTCTCATCATGTAGTCATGGGAGAACACTAGTATCTAGACATTACCTTACCTACATCACACATTTTCAACATGGCTTCTTCTTCTTCCAAAAGCTCTTTGCGCCGTAGTCACGGCGACTCATCCGGAACCTCGTCTGGACATTCGCATCCGCGATCAGCGACACAATCTCGCCTTTCCACCGCTCCCTCCATCGATATCGACACTCTCGTCAACCACCTCCTCGTCGCGAAACGATCCCTGTCTTCCATGACTCTTGTTCTTCGCGCGAACGAGATCGCGAATGATGCCAGACAGTCACATGATGATGTGTCCATCCTAGCTGCGCAGGCGGGCTTCTTACGGACTTCTATACTGGACCAGACGGCGATTCTTGTGAGGACCAGGAGGAGCTTGCAGAGCACGTATGAGTGGGGAAAGAAGGACTTTCGAAAGCTGGTCAAGTCGATGGACTTGGTTGACGGGCAGCTTGATCATACTATGGAGATGCTGCGCGAGACTGGGGTCGAGAGTGTTTTCAGACCCAAGGGTGAAGAAAGACGAAGTCTTCTCGATTTTATCGATGAAGGAGGCGTGGATGGCGTGCGCGAGGCGATGAAGCAAAGCATTCAGGAGCTACGGGTAAGCTGCTCGGCAAAGGCGTCACTAATCATGCGCTGACACCGACCAGGCTATTCAGCAATCTTTTGATGGAGATCTACTCCGTTTCGACGACGACATCCGGAACCTGAAGAAAGTGGTCGCCGATACGCCCAGCATACAAGATATACCACAGGGCAATAATCCATCGGCCGGCGAGATCCTCGAGAGTCTAGTCGACCATTCAGCCAACATGGCTCAGCTCCTCGCATCGCTGACCCATCACTTCGACATGTGCGTCACCGCGATCCGGACGACCGAAGGCGGCGTAGCTCTCGCTCGCCGTAGAGCTGCCGAGGCTACACAGTCTCAAGGGAACGACGGGGTCTCCATCTCAGGCGTCATCGCTAAACAAGAGTCCAGTGTGTCCGACCTCGAACCCAAAACGGCCAAAGACCGAGCTGAGATGTTAAAAGTCGTCGTGCAGGACGCACGCGAGGTCGACGACGTGGTGCAGGAAATACAAGAGCGCCTCACGTCAATGGAGCAGGATTATACAGTGCTGCTGGAACAGCACGACATGTCAAAACAGGCCTACACGGGCATGCTGCAGGCGTACGCTATTCTGGGCGATATCGGCGATCGACTCGCTGACTACCTCGCGGCCGAGGGAGACTTTAGAACACGATGGGATATGGAGAAGGAGAGCGTGTTTGCCAAGCTGCAGGAGATGCAGCAGCTCAAGGACTTTTACGAGCGGTACGCAAGTGCGTACGACAGTTTGATTCTCGAAGTCGAGCGCCGCCGCGCAGTGGACGATCGCGTGCGCAGCCTCTGGCGCAAAGCACAAGAGAACGTGGACAAGCTCCTAGAAACAGACCGCGTGTCGCGCGAGGCGTTCCGGCAGGATGTCGGAGAGTTTCTTCCGACGGATCTGTGGGCGGGTATGCAGGGATTTGCGAAGAAGTGGACTGTTGTGAAGGAGGGAGAGGATGAGGAGGGCGACGGAGAGGTGCAGCCGTTGAGGAGGAGTGTTGTTGAGGCGGCCAAGGAGAGACTCGCGAGGGCCGGGGAGAGACGAGTGAGATAGGGGGGTTATTAGATTGCATTGATGGCTGGGATGGCGTTTTGGATAGGGTCGTGGTTATCTGCGATTGGGAATCATACTCCACATGTTGCTTTCTATGAGTTTGTGTTGCTGGTTGTGGTCGTGGTGTGTCGATGAGACAGAGCGAGAGCACGAACTTCCAGTCTTGCTCGTTATACTTGGGCAGAGGGTAGGCCTAGTATTTCGATCGATAATCAATAACCATTCTCGTTTTCCAACGATCGACACTTGCGACGGCCCAACGGCAGCTACTCTTAGTCCTAGCTACTCATAAGACGTTGTCTCGAGGCGTCCTCCTCTGATGCTCAAGAGACTTGTGATATCCGGGTTATCTCCAACAAGCTATACACGGGCCGTAGTTGCGGTCAACGATCTTTAGCGCCTGTGCAGATCTCATCAGTTCATGAGTGGTTTTGTCTATCACGGCGTCTCCCGCTAGCGTTTCTGATCACTTGTTTACTCCAATGTTGGTTGTTGCGACAAAATAAATTAAGTGAGTGTTGTGCTAAGATCTTAAACTGCTATGCAGTTGGTGTTTCGTAAAGATCGTGATGATTCAAGGAAGAAGAAGAAGAAGAAGAAGAAGAAGAAGAAGAAGAAGAAGAAGAAGAAGAAGAAGAAGAAGAAGAAGAAGAAGAAGAAGAAGAAGAAGAAGAAGAAGAAGAAGTTGAGAACGAAAGATGGGATGATGAGAAGCAGAGCTGCCAGAGCTGAGAAATCTTGGCATGGAGAGGATATCACAGCCTTATACTCCCAGGGACAAGCTTGGCTGACTCGCACCTCATCATCGACTGCCGATCTTATCCTGTTTCCATAGGGAATGTGAAAGCTTAAGGCGGGAGGGTCTGCAAGTTCCTGAGGTAAAACCTTGGATTGGGCTGCAGCATTCCCCCCTGCATTAGGGGCATTAGGGAGACAGAAAACACTGGGTGCTGCTGACACTCATAACTGCAGATCCTGAGTTTGGTGTTTCTCTTTCCGGCCGAGCCTACTTCTTTTACGAAAAAGCTTTGTGGTAGATCAGAGAGTTTGGTGTCGCCCCGTCTCGAGTACATTGGTATCGGATGAGAAGATGGCGATCGCTGCAAGTCGCTGCGGGTGATCTACACTGCTAGAGATCTTGTTTCTGTTGGGCATGGGATGAGTCTGATGGGGATAGCATGAACGCAGCATTCAATATCGATACGCAATTACTATCTGTGAGTATGTACTGTATCCCTATATCTTTGTATCAAGCTTGGGAGCTCTGCTGAAGATGCTGATTGCAGCGTCACCAATTCATCTCCCTCCCTCCGAAAGCATCTGCTTTCCACTCTACCATCTGCCAAGTCCTTTAATCCCTCACTACCAGAGTGCCGGTCAGGTCTTCTTCCTGGATCGTGTGCCAAAGCCAAAGCCAAAGCCAAAGCAGATGTCTTCGATCCTGGCCTCGCAAGCGTCTAGTTCGTCGTTGTCTCATCACCAAAAGGTTTCCGTCCATAAACAACAGTCCTAAAGATCGTCAGCAGAGCCACATCCGCTCCTCTGATAAGGCCCCGACTCACGTCTCAACCCAAGCACAGTTACCCTTATCCTTCATCTCCCTCCGAAACAGCCCCAGCAACACTTGCACCTCCTCTCTATACCACCCCAACAGATCCATGAGCAGCAAATTCGCATACCCCTCAATACTCTGCTCCAGAGCCTCTAGGAACAGCTCCCCTGCTCGCTTTGGTCTCTCATCGCTAGGCCACAAGTGCATTGGCGCCTTGATCTTCTTTTCCACTATGTCGACGAAGCCTGCTGCTTTGAGATTATCGCGCATCGTGTGCCCTTTGCAGACGTCGAATGGGCGGCCCATCTTCTCACCGGCGGTGTAAAATGTCTCTGCCCAGACGTTGAAGACGTGGTCGTGGGGTAGTTCGACGTGATCGGACTGGAGCTTGACGTCCATTTCTAGATCTTGGATCCAGCCTCCTGGTGCAAGGTGTGTATATGCCTTGCTGTACAGATCAACCCAGTCAGGAACACTGCCATACATGGCGCGGATGTGGATAAAGTCGAAGTGATCTTCAGGCCACGTCCAGTCGAGCAGGCAATCTTCAATAACAAACTTGACGTTTGGAGGGACCACGACTGGTTGAATGGGACTTAGATCTGTGCCTGTGACTTCAGTCTCTGGGAACTCATCTCCAAAGTCAATCGCCCAGATCCCCGTGCCCGTGCCAATATCCAACACACGTTTCGGTTCTTGTACAGGTGCAAGAAACAATTTCTCATCGAGAGTAAAGAACAATGCCACATGCGTGAGATCCAGACCATGGTTCTGCTGTGCATCGTTAGGCGCCCAATACTCCGTCGACTGAATATTCTCGTACGTCCTCCCATAGTGCTCCCGGTACTCAAGAATACTGCTCGTTATCGACACCGTCGTCATATCAGCAGAAATTGATTCACCATCATCGTCGTCGATCAGATCAGCGAGAATCTGCTCGTTTGGTTCGGTTTTCGGCGACGCGAAGTCGGAATAGACGATAGGTGGTCCCATTGTGTTGGTGGCTTGCTCAATACACCCTTTCGCCCTACCGGTAAGGTTAGATTAGAGGAAAGAGAGGAAAGAGAGGAAAGAGAGGAAAGAGAGGAAAGAGAGGAAAGAGAGGAAAGAGAGGAAAGAGAGGAAAGAGAGGAAGGAAAAATGACGCATTCTTGAGCTGCTGGGGTGCTGTTTGGTGTTTTTACGTATCATGCATCGATTACCGAACTATGCAGTAATGATCGTCTGTGCCCCGCAGGGATCTGAGTCTGAGACAAAGATGATGTGTCTCATTTTCAGAAGCACGATGAAGTGTTCGCCCAGGGATCCATCCATCAACGCAAACACACATACATATAGCTGCTGAGATGAGTGATATCATCTGCAAGGTCATGGGATTCCAAGTAGAGTTGAACGTTATTTGCATCACGGATCGAGGACTGCTTCTTCTTGACTGCTTCTTCTTGACTGCTTCTTCTTGACTGCTTCTTCTTGACTGCTTCTTCTTGACTGCTTCTATTACCAAAAGCAATGTTATCAAGCAGCAGTCTCTCTTTCTTCCAATCTTTGTTAAACGCTTGAGCCACTCCAATCAGATGGAGGAAATGCCTAAGCGGTGCATAAGCCACACAACATCAAGAAAGCTCTACGATGCACCGCAGCAATGTGCACAGCCAGAGTCAAGCTACGTAAGCACAGTATTGACCAATAGCATAGAGGTAGAAGGGTAACGGGCTTGCAGGAGTAAGCTGCCATGAGCAGGTTATTGAGACACATGTTTGGTATGCAGCATAACCATCCATTCCTTTGATCTTGGAAGGATTGGGCGCGAAAAGTAAACATCTCATGCATCAATGGCTTCGACTAGTGAGTTTAGTTCAAAGTAATCGGTGTTGTAACAATTGCAGCGACAAAAGACCGCGGGTTTATCGCTAAATCTAATCTCAAGCCCAAACTCGCAACAATACCGGGCTATCAGCTAAGAGCTTGGCTGGCACCAAGCCAAGACATTCGGAGCTGAGCTCCGGTGTCTCACCCCCGTACCGGGCCCGTGTTAATTTCCTATTCAGGCAATACACCCAAATCCCTCCACGACTTAATTCTTGAACATAAAACTTCACTTGAGAGGACAAAACAATTCCTCAAATATCTCACATTGGATATCTCCACAGGAGGCTACCTACCAATAAGTAAGTATCTACATCAAATGAATAATATATACCCCCCTTTCCAAGAAAACAAACAACATACATCCCCAAGAAGCTTATACACACACACATCACCACTTACACTCAAGCAGTGCAAGCAGGAGCGTCAGCAGTGACGGCGACGTAGTGGGTCTCAGCAGCAGAAACGGTAACATATGAAGTCACGATAGTGTTGCTACCAGCGTTGTTGCTGCTGCCGGCATCGCCATAGTTGCTGCCGCTGCCAGCGTTGTTGTTGTTGGAGCCCTTGGAGCCGGAACCAGTCTTGTCAGATGAGCTTTGTCCAGTGGGCTTGGGCACGGGGTAAGCGTTGTGCTGAGTCTTAGTAACTGCGGCGGTATTAGCGGCTGCGGAGATTCCTTGGGCCGTGTTGCTGGGTGTCGCGGGTTGGGTGTCGTACTCATCACCATCGTCGGCAGGGCACTCCTCATCATCATCACCAGTCTCGGGCTCCCCATCCTCGTCGCAGTCCTCGTCATCACCGGTCTCAGCGGCAGCAGAGGGGGTGGGCTCCTCCTCATCATCACAGTCCTCATCGTCACCCTCGTCAACGGGCTCCTTGTCATCGCAGTCCTCGTCGTCGCCGGCATCGGGACTAGTGGCAGTGGACTCGGGAACGGCGGTGGTCATGCTCTCGGAGACGGGGCCAGGGGCGGGAGAAGAAGCAACAGCGACGGGGCCGGAGGTAGCGACGGGGGCAGCAGAGGCAGCGGAAGAAGGCTTGGTGGAACCAGATCCAGATCCAGATCCAGATCCAGATCCAGATCCAGCGCCGACGACAAAGTCGACGCAAGACTCGTAGGTCTGGTCGATATCAGGAGCATTCCAGAACCACTGGAGAACACAGTCACCAGCCTTGGTGCACTCACCACCCAAGCTCTCAGGAAGAGTGACGCTGAAGGCAGTGTTGTTGGGGTTGACACCAGCGTTGGAAGCATAGTTCTCAAACTCGATAAGAGGCTCTCCGATCATCTTATCAGTGGAGGTCTTGACGACGGAGACGTTGGCGTAACCGGTGTGGGGAGCAACGATATTGACGTCAAAGTCAATCTTCTCGCCGAGCCTGTAGCTCTGGACATTGTCCTTGTTGTCGTCGAACTGGAAGCCCTTGCACAGCCAGAGGTTGCACTCCTTGGCGTCGAAGTCGGAGCCGACGACCTGCTTGATACCCTGGACATTGCCGTTGATGTCCGCGGACTGCTGGTAGAAGGGCTGCTCGCCGCAGGCAGCCTTGAAGGCGTTGCCGGGCTTGCGGGGAGGGGGAGATTTGACGAAGCCGTGGGCGGCGACGAGAGGAAGAAGAGTGAGAAGGGCGGCGGCATTCTTCATTTCTGGCGGTAGATATAAAAGTCTCGAGGTAGGATTTCTGAAATTGATTCGTGAGAGTCTCTAGGACCAGATGTAATTGTCAAAGTGGTTGTTTGAATTGAACGGCCGTCAAGGCTCTGAACGAAAGTGAATGATTGGAATGAAAGTGAAGTACAAGAAAGTACGAGAGAAAAAAAAAAAAAAAAAGAATGGCGAATCTGGTCCTTCGAGGTCCGTGAAAGAATAGAGGCTGAGGAGAGAGAGAAGTGAGCAGAGGGAGCAGAGTGAGGGTTGGATATATATAGTCGATACACAGCTCGGCGGATTACTTCTGCACAGGGTTTAGCGATGGGGATCTGATACTCGGCGTCTGAGGCGAGGCGGTGGACCGTGGGCCTCGCTCGCCTCGCTCCAAAGTCAACCTCGTTGATGTTGGTGATCCTTGTCGTTGGGTGTGAACCAGGCTGGGGGGTGTTAGTTAGTTGACGGCGGCAGTGAGTCGATGCTGGGGTTTGGACTACAAGCGATGGTCTAGAAGCAAGCAGATCATGTTACTCTATGATGTTATTCTTAATCTCTGTTCTATGTATATCACTTATACCAACTTCACATCTACTTAGTATAACTAATCCCCTGTTCATACAAACATGTTTAGTTTCTCATCAAAACATGTCACTCAACCCGTTTCGTCCCTCTCCAAACCAGACACTCTACAGCTCGTCTCCCTTTCTAAGCGATCAGTCAGTCCCCCATGTCTTGCACCGTCCCCAAGGCCCGACTTCACCGGAATTCAAATCTGCCAAAAAGAACGATTCGTCCGGCCTGTTGAAGCGCTCTCAGGTCTTCCCCCACTGTATCTATCAACCAACCCCTTGTCAGGGCCTGATCGGAGCCAGCGCAAGGGGCGCTAAGATCATTGGTGGAACATCCAACGGCTGTGTTTGAGCCTCAAGATGGAATGATAGAAAATGTCTTGAGCCGCCCGAGTTTAATTAGAATGATTCTTCGGCTACATCGCTTATTCATGATAGCCACTCTCTCATATCTTCACATAGTACCAGCACAATATTATCAGCATGTAGATGATCAGCTACTCATCTTGTATATGGACAATTCGCATTCAATACGATATTCAGTGGCTTCAGCACTAACGACAAGCATAACATCATCGCCAAAGCATATCAGGCCCCTGTAAAGTGGATCGGCCCAGCCCTGTATCCCCCTCCAAACAAACGCCTCTCATCTCTCATCCACGGAAAAAAACTGTCCCCCAAAACTTCGAAACCCGTCTCCAACAAACACCAACTCCCTTGTTTCAGGATGACATGCGGCCAAGGAAGGCCCCCCTATGCATGATTACAAACATCCATCGTCTATTCTCTTCTTCCGCCTACGATCAATTAGTCCTTTGACAAGCCGGAATTCGGCAGACAGGCCTTGCCCCCTCGGCTGGACGAGTGTTTTCGGATGCCGGGGCATGTCACTGTGTAGATGAACGTTTAATCAACTCGAGACGATTTTAATAGATCCTTTCGTCAATTCATCAGTTTCACAAACTCATTAATGCTATCACGGCATTGCTGTTCATCCCTTCCCCCACGTGGTGAAACATGCAGCCAAACACTATCCATTTTCCATCCCACCGTCTCGTGATCCATGCATGATCCATGATCCGATTATGCTAAACAAACAAGAGAACAAATTCCTGAGATCATAAATCTGGATGCAAATTATGTTTCACGCCATGCATAAACATCTTTACATCGGCTCATCTCGAGGCTCAATAAGAACCTCATTGACCGCAACATGCGGCGGTTGACACACAGCGTACACAATAGCGCTAGCAACCTCCTCGGGCTTGAGGACCTCGGCACCCGTGGGCTCACCGTACTTCTTCAGCGCCTCCTGGTCCGTCGACATGCCCAGCAGGTCCGTCGCCACATTTCCGGGCTGCACGGCCGTGACCCGTAGGCCAGAGCCTGCTGTCTCCAGGCGCAGGGCCTGCAGCGTCGCCTCGACGAAGAATTTACTCGCCGAGTAGACGCCCAGGCCCGGGAAGACCTTGCGGCCTGCGTCGGAGGATATGGCCACGATGTGGCCTGCGCCACGGGATAGCATGCCTGGGACTGTGGATGATAGGCAGTGCAGAAGACCCTTGCAGTTGACGTCGACGGTGCGCTCCCACTCGTCGGTCTGGTTATTCGCCATCATGGTGAAGTACATGACTCCCGCGCAGCTAACGAGAATATCAACCGGTCCAAGCTGTCCAGTCGCTTCTTTCATGAGAGACTCCACCTCGGCCTTTTTTGTGACATCTGTCTTGTGGATGAGGACTTTGCCGCCGTAGACGCTGATCTTCTTCTTGACGCCTTCGAGGGCTTCAGTCCTACGAGCAGCGACTGCAACGTGAGCGCCTTCTTTGGCGAGACCAGCTGCTACTGCGGCGCCGATTCCAGAAGATGCGCCGGTTACGACGGCGACTTTTCCTGCGAGACGGCCCTTGCGGCACTTCTTGGCGACGCCGTTGACTTGTTCGCGACGGGGAGGGCGCGAGAGCCAGCCGCGGGCGTAAAAGTGTCGCATGTAGATCTCAAGAAGACCGTCGTTCATCTTGGGACGGGGGACGTCGTGCTTGTCGAGTGTAGGCTGTGTCTTGCCGTCCTTGAGGACGATGACGGACTTGAGGGCTTCGACGCTGGGCATACCACCGCGGAGAATGTCGACTGTGAAGGGATCATCGCCTGTCTTTCTGTTACCGCGCTTCTCCCACCATAGAGCAACCCAGTCGTCCCATGGGAGAGTCTCGGTAGGGTAGCCCAGCTTGGCTAGGGATGCGAATAATTCTCCAGAGGGTACGGGGGCAGGGTCGCCGAGATGATACATGGTCTGCTCGGTGTTGTTGGTGTGGTTTGCGAGAGTGACGATGGCGTCGCTGACAAAGTCCACGGGTGTCGTCTCGATATACCAGCCCTCAACGTCAGGAGCACGACCGAGCTGAAGTGACTCGACGAGAATGGCGTTGATCAAATCCCAGGCGTTGGTTGAGCCAGAGACACTGTGGCCAGAGATCGTTCCAGGGCGGTATACACGCACAGGAATACCACGACGGCTGGCTTCGTTGACGAGCTTCTCAGCAACCCACTTGGTCTGACCATATCCATCCAACAACTTGGTGGGAACATCATCAACATCGATGACAGTGTCCTCACACCATCCAGTATGTGAAGGAGGAAGGACGCCGTTGGTGGAAACGTGGTGGACAGTTGCACCGCTACGGCCAGCAAGACGAAGAATCTCACGCGTACCCATAACATTAGCGTTTCGCAGCGCAGCATAAGGGTACACCAGGTTAACGGTAGCAGCAGCGTGAACAATGACCTGCACACGAGTAGCCAGCTCGTCAAAGACATCAGGAGCAAGACCAAGACGCCTTCGGGTGAGTGTACCAGGGAGAATCTCAATACGCTCCAGGAGATCATCCTCCCAGAGTCCAAGATCAATCAAGTTCTTTCGGATGCGGGCCATGCCAGCGGGTGCACAGTCCTCAACAGGTTCGGAGAATCGCACGAGACAGATAATCTGTGCGTCTGTAGAATCGACCAAGTTCTTGAGGAGGAAAGCACCAAGGTATCCAGTAACACCAGTGAGGAGAATGGTCTCAGCATCTCTGAGCGCGCGCATAGGAGTACCGTTGCCCTGGATATCCTCAGGGAGAACAGAGTCAGCGCGAAGAACAGCAGGGAGGTCAGCCTGCAACGCAGCAGTGTGACCATCACGAGCAGCCTTGATGGCTGAAACATGACCCTCAAGAGTAGGTGTTCCAGCAAGCGGAGCCAGAGGAACAGGAAAGCCAAAGGTCTTGGTAAGGCGGCCAGCGAGGTCAGCGAGAGCCAACGAGTGACCACCCAGGTCGAAAAAGTCGTGCTTCGGTGTGATGACACTAGCGGACATGTTAAGCGACGCAGCCCATAACTGAATGACCGTCTCGGTCTTGACCTTGATGTTATGCTCCTTCTTCTTCTTCTTCTTCTTCTCAACAGGTCTCGGCGATCTCGGAGACGGGGGCGCAGGCAGAGCCTTGAGATCGACCTTTCCAGAGACACCATGTGTGGGGAGCTCTTCTAGCTCAACCCAGACTGAGGGGATCATGTAGTGGGCGAGATGGTCGGTGAGAGCACGGCGGGCGACGGGGCTGTAGCCATATTCATCGACGAGAGGGATGGTTCGATCTCTAGTCTCGCCCTTCTCTCGAACGATGTAGGCAACAATTTGTCTCTCTAGGCCTTCGCCGTGAGCTACGACTGCGCAGTCACGGACGGCGAGATGCTTTCGGACGGCGCTCTCGACAGCTCCGGGCTGGACGGTGTAGCCACGAGTCTTAATCATGCCGCCGACTCGGCCGGTGATCTCCAGGAGGCCATTGGGGAGAACGCGAGCCAGATCGCCAGTTCGGTACATGCGTGCCTCCTTATCTCGAGCGAAAGGATCGGGTTGGAATGCCTTGGCTGTTGTTTCAGGCAGGTTAAGATATCCTCGAGCTAGGAGTTTTCCACCAACGTAAAGTTCTCCGCTATCACCTTGGTCGACTCTGTTACCAGCCTCGTCCAGAACATAGGTGTGTTCCGGGTCTGTTGGAGGTCCAACAGGGCACACCCGTGTGTCGAAGTCAACAAAGGTTCTGATATCTCCAACAGCAGTCTCGTGAGTCTCGCAAGCACTATAGACGTTGAGGAGACGTGTGTCAGGAAGAGCGTCCATCGCACGACGCACAAGATCTGTAGTGACAACCTCACCATTCAACCACAGCGAGCGAAGATGAGGCAACTTCTCGCCCAGCCTGGGATGCCGAGACAGAACTGTCGCCAAAAGCGTAGGAGTCATGAGGGTCTCGGTGATGCGCCATTCTGAGAGGAGCTCAACAAGAGCGAGTGGGTCGTAGCTGGCGTGGTCGGGAATAGCGACAGTTGTAGCACCTCGAATCAGAGGTCGAAGCATCTCCCAGATGAAGAACACATTGCATGCCACCCTATCACCGGGCTTGAGATCGCTGACGGCGAATCTCAAGTCGTAAGAGCGAACCGCCGCCCTGTGGGGATTCATAATACCCTTGGGCTTTCCCGTCGTACCAGAGGAGTACGACACAAACAGCAGACGCTCCACATCATCATCCTCCGGCAGCGATCTCCTCTCATCCAGATGAGGCGAGATCTCTCCCCTGGCCAACTTGTCGGGGCTGTCGACAACAACAACCGGGTTTTCAGAGGTGAGATTGCCCGAGTACTCGGACTGAGTGAGGATGACAGTTGGCTTCGCATCCTCGATGACATCTCGCAAGAGGCCAGCAGGGTACGCAACCTCAAGGACCAGGAACGCACCGCCTGCTCTGAGGGCAGCGAGGGCGGCGATAACGTAGTCTGCGCTCCTGCCCATGAGGACACCGATGAGATCATCGCGGCCAACACCGTAGTCACGCAGTCGCTCGGCTAGGGCCCATGTTTCTCTGTCGAGCTCTGCGTATGTGAGGGATCTCTTCTCATCTTCGAGGGCCACTGCGTCTGGAGTAGCTTGGGCCTGCTGCTCGAAGAGAGCAGCGAGATCCTTGCTGACATCGATAATTGACATGATGCCAGAGAGAGGTTTGAGTGAGATTGTGAATGGGAGGAGGGAGAGTGAGTGAGTGAGCTGGAGGTAGGTAGATGAAGCGGTGGGTGGGTCACGCGACCACTGAGCTAAAAGAGATGTCGGTGACGGGTCCGGTAATGTGTATCCTCAACAATTGGCCTCCCACGTACGTACTTGTACGCACACTACAGCTCGTATAGTACGGAGTAAGTGATAACCTTTTCTGGGGGCTCGGTAACGTTAGTCTGTGATCCCCAAGCGAGGTATCACTGCCATCCCTTACTCTCACTCTTGTAACAGTCGACACTTTTCAAGCTGCCATATCCCAAAGTTTGTGGGGTTGAGAAAGGCCAGCAAAGATAACACCCAGCTGTCGTGCTACAACACCGGTGAAGATCAATTGAAGATAAGAATAAATAAAGGACAGAGATACAGAAGTATCACCAAGTCGCTAGGTTTTTGAAGAGAAGCCACCTGGAAGCAAGGAGTAGTTGACATTTTATTCACAGCACGGCGTACCAGCGCCTCAATCACTGTCTGCCGGGGCGGGTGCCAATTGACG
>VYWZ01001616.1:0-60059 GCA_008711595.1 Fusarium xyrophilum | reverse complement strand
ACTTTAAAGTAGCTGGTTATGATCGAGGAGGTTAGAGTGGATCCGGATGTGTCGGGACTTTTGGAGATGTACTGTAAATTGAGTGGAAAATTGGGAGTGTCACAAAAGCACAGAATGGGCACGCCGAGTATAGATTCCCGTTGATGTAAGTATGCCCAAGAAAGTTATTCGGTCGGATGAAGCTGGATGCCTCTGCCGGGGAGGCATCCGGCGGACGGAGAGATACATTGAGAGGAGGCTGTGGTATCAGGACTGAAACTCACCGCTAAGTATGACATGCTATGGCCTCTACTCTGGTGTCGTTCCGTCTACTTCCCCGCTACAAGGACGGGAGAGCGCATCATTGCGGAAGATGACGAGGCATTGACGGAAGCAAGGATGGTGCATTGACACTGTCGTAAAGTCACCCGACTCGACTAGACTCGGCGAGGATTACATATGTTATCTTCAAGAGTAGCAAAAGTCTCGGTGGTATTTGGCTCAGCAAACGTAAGTCGGCATGCGCGAAGCCGTGCCCAAGTCCAACATCCGGATCGTGCATATTGTATTGGCTGCTCTTTACGCATTGAATAATAACGCATGAGAAATCTCTTCGGAACAACAGATACACATGGGCCCGAACGTGTATGTATCGAGATATCCCTCCGGTTGTGACAGAGACAATGTCAACTTCCGTAATTACTAGCACACAGATTAATCACTGCCAGGCCATCGACATCAATAGCTTGGAAATTGATGGATTTGGAATGAAAATGTTATTCCGTTGCCGAAAACCGAATATACGTTGACGTCCCAATATCGCACCAGATGGTTGGAGTGGTTCAAAGTCAGTGAAAGCAGTCTGGAGGCGAGCAAAGGGCATCAATGACTCATCTTTTCAGTGTAGCCATCGTTTATTATAAAGTCTCTACGCCAAATCCGTCCCTCACGTTTGCAACAGATTCTTGTCATTGTTTCCCCAGATTCTCACAGACCTTTACCCCACAATGTCTACTGCGGCCTCTCCCGTCACGCGCCTTTTGGGCCTTGCTTTGGAGCTGCGCGACCAAATCTATTACTACTACTTCAAGGCGGATGGCGGCTACGTCTCGGAGGGCGATAAGCTGCTCCAGGCCAGTGGTCAGGCCGTTCAGATATCGCTGATGTTAGCATGCCGCTCCATTGCCTCCGAGACGCGGCATCTCCCTTTCACCCTCAACACCATCACCTTCTCGACGATCTATAGGCTATATTGGAGGAAACAGGCCCTCATGCTGAACTAAGTAGCTCGTTACCATATTTATCTCCTACAGGGAATGGTTTACCGACTGGGTCGACTTTTGACGCCTGATATCTACGAGGATCCCAGTCCCGAATATTCTCAACACATGCCTATCGTGATGGAAGAAGTAGCAGAGTTCATCAGGACTTGGGACCGACGTACTGAAATTTCTATCGAAGTGAGAAACATGCAGGCCTTTGTTGACGCTCGGGGGTGTAGAGATGGTGCTGGGTTCAGAACTGGAAATGCCTCAATGCGACTACGAGGAGATGATAGCAGTCTCCCTGAAACGGACAAGGACCTACCTATTGCGACAACTTGCAGACAAGCACCCCACAGAATTCTCCGAAAGTATTGAAGATATCTTACCAGGGTGGAGTAATTCGCATTCAATTGACGAATTATTCAGTCTCGGGTTCGATCCATGGACTATCCCTACCCGGTCTGAAGTCAAAAGAATGGTGGATCTAATGCAGAACACCGAGTATTGGCAGAACGGGGATGCGTGGTACTATTTACACTATGGAATGCCGGGCTACAATGGCCCAAAACATCGTTGCAAACGAAAGTATTGGTTCTCGGCTGCCGCTCAAGCAATCAGATTCCTCGGGCAACTTTCTCGACATCAGCGCCTTTTGATTTCTAAGCTAGTCCTTAACGAAGATCGACCTGCAGCTGCCTTTCCTGAATCTCATATAATAGGCATGATTCCTTCTTGTCTAGAGAATCCGAAGCTCCATGTTGAACATCATATGAACCTTTGGCGAAATATCCTTGCCAGAGCCGATGACTACAGAACCCAGATGCTTATGACCTATATCGAGAGTCTCCCTCTAGTTTTGCAGGATACTCCTGAACTACACCAAACCGGCCCTGGAGTCATTGGTGAAACCTTCACTGGCTTTATTATGCACCTCTTGGAGGCCTTAAAGGAAGGGCTTCCTTCAGACTCATACTCCCTTATTTTTGGTGGCTATCCTGATCTAAATCTTGCAACAAAGGTCTTTTCTATATCTATGGGACCTTCTATCTCCTGGCTCACGGCTCATGCGGATGGCATTGCCCGTGGCCTGATCGCCCCAGCCAGCCACCACGACTATCCTTTCCCTACCAGAACGTCAACCCAAGGAATAGCTTCAGTGAGCGAGAGAAACGCCATGATTCAGTGCGACTTCACCCTTGACCAGCCTTGGGACTGGGAGACGATCTACAATGAGTCCGGAGCATCCACGATCACGATTCTAAACAATTTAATGTGTCTCGGTGTGGAATTTGAGACTGACGACTATCTTGACGTCACCACCAATCTGCTTGATTGGGAAAATGTCCAAAGAGAAAGCTATGAAATGGAAGAACCTTTGGAAGGTGTCTTTGCAGAGCGTTATAATCATCGTTACTTGGCATAAGTGCAACACAAGCAGTCAGCGGAGCACAGTACTGGGTCGAGACTGTAGGAAAGTATTGTGGGTTATGGTATGCGTATATGCTCCTTCTTCAGGCTTGTTATCTTGCCTTAATTGACTGCACTCTATTTCGGCTCAGTCAGTCCAGCATGTATGATCAATATGTTGTCTCGACGGCTTGCGACGATGTTCTTCTTTGACAACTACCCCCGCCCATGCTATGCGTATATCTTTGGTAATGGATACATACATAGTTCAACATTGTGATCAAGTGACTGGAAAACATCAAGAGCTACTTCAAAGCTCATATTCTACGTGAAGCTCGCAAGACGCGCATCCACGAACGAACGTGGAGCCCCTGTTATTTTCTCTAAATCGCCGTGCTCCATAGTATTATCCGGCGTGTTAGTCCTTTTTTTTTTTAGCAAATCGAGGACTGTTCCACTGGAGACGTACCTAAGAGTGTCAAATCTGGCGATCGGAAGCTCAAGAAGGGTTCACTACTGCTACGAAGAGCAAGAAGCCTCTTTCTCTTGACTCAACTGGTATGAACTAGAGGTCAAGACGAGAACTCGGTAGGAGAAAGGTGAATTTAAGGCAAAAAGCGGAGGAAAACAACAGCATTAACATAGAACAAAAGAAGTAGAAGTACAGCGGCGACACAAGATCAATTCGGCCTACAAACGATATTGGCTAGGCTGATTGCATGTCCTATACAGGGTCCATCAAGTTTTGGGCGGTCAAGAATATGTCATTGAAGGAATAGAGTATCTGATAGTACTCAGACTCTAGTTCTATCTGTTTCCTTTCGCCGTTTCTTCGTATGTCCCAAAGTGAGAGATTTGAAGACATGTTAGCCTGGGAGGCCGACCATCATATGACGACGTTGCCCCTCACGAGCATCTGCAAAGGCCTCCAAACCTGCCAATGAGAGGCCATCTACGGCTCATCTGTAAACTCGCCATTGATCAGCATAAATACCCTGTGCCGGCCCCTTCGCTTTCTGCTTCCCCTCTCTCCTTTCTCTTCATCAGACTCAATTTTTGTGCTTTCGAGACCTGGTGTCCCTCTAATAAATCACACATGTCAGCACCACACAGGAAGACCACAATCTGCCAAGCAACAGCATTGGCACCTCTGACTGTTATCAGACATATCATACTAGCCACATTGCTATGTCTGAGAACGGTTGCAGGTGCCTATGTTGTTGTTAGGCAGATCATGGTCTTCCTGGTGGTGCTGGCGACTCTCCAAGCTTCGCCGCGCATGATACTTGATACCTGCCATGCGTGATGAGCTTGGATACGCGCAAACGTAAGTTATTTGCAGCGAGCTTCCAAAGGAAAGGCTAACAACCTCTTTAGGCTGTATCTACCAGCATGCCAACTTTGGCCGGATCTTGAGGAGCTATAGCCCTGTTGTCATTGCGCAAAGTCACATGCATATGTAGATCTTCAAGATCCGGCCAGATGCCCAGAATATGTATCAGCAACGCGCGATCAAACCATCTCAAAAAGAATTGTTTCATTGCTGCGTATTGTCTTTTCACTTTTTGCTTGGGTATGTCGGCTTCTTGCTCCCTCGATGTGGCAGTGGACTAACATCGTCAGCCAACACGATTAATGGACCCGGATAAGTCGTAAAAAGGTGTCCTGTAACTTTCCTCCTTCGAAATCTGCTTCATCAAAGACCTCTAATTCTCAAATTCCCAACACATATCATCTCCTGGGCGTAGCCACTGGTGGCGAGCCCCGTCCAGACCGACAGACGATGAACGATCGGATCTCCGACGATTGTCTGCTCTTCATGAGTGAAGAGGACCTCGTCGTGGACTTTGCAAGCGATGACATGGATAGCTTGCTATGGAATGTTCCATACGGTACGAATGACGCAACGTTTGCCGACGTACATCAGGAAACAACCTCTGCAGATACACTCAACTCAGTTGATACGAGCTCATTGGACATTTACTCCGATCACATCAACTCAATTCAATATAACACTCAAGAGCTACCAGCTCTAGATACTACTCATCTTGACTTCTTACCTACGAATTGGGACTTCATGACGATGCCCACCGAACCCATCACTACTGCCGTTGCTGGTTCTACAGCGACCACAGAGCAATCCAATTACTCCGCCACCTACACAAGCTCTTTCTCACTGATGACTCAAAGTAGTTCAACAGGACAGACACAGTCACAAATATCCAACCCCTTAACGGCAAGAAATGCCGAAAACGCATCAAGCATATCAACCAGAAGACGAAGAACCAAGATGGAACCTGGAACTAGGCCCTGTGACTTGAAGTAAGCCAAGCCATACTGGCCAGATTTATATCCTCCAATTCTCTAGGCTAACACTTCCTTCGAGAAGACAGAAGCGAAAAGAAGATAAGCCTGAAAAGTGTCACATCTGCGGAAAGGGGCACCAGTGGAACCGCGATCTGGAGAGGCACTATTGGAGTAACCACCCAGTTGAGGCAGCCAAGATGGGCCTTAGTCGAAGCAAACCCATATGTAGGCACTGTGGAAAGGACTTTGCGAGACGAGATCATCTGAAAAGGCATCTAAAGAGGAAGCACGGGGGTAGTTGAGCGTGTAAGCTGTTGGGTGAACCCACCAAGTTGTAGTCTCCTTTGTTTTCAGCTCAGTTGTCATAAATAAGTACAAATAAGCCTGCATATGCTGTGTAAGTAAGGTATATACATAGCCTGGATAAAAAAGACAGGATATGTTCCTTTGGTAGTATAAGTCCTGTTAGTAAGGAGGCTGGTCTAAACTTTAGATCTTAGTCCTAACTTATAATAAGACTTAGTTAGGTTATAATATTAACTTATATAAAATCTTAGTGAAGCTTTTTAATAACTCGGGTTATGTATGACCTGGAAGCTTGAACTCGTTTTAGACTAAATAACTGCTTGCCTCCTACTCTTTAATCACGCTCTATTTACTTCTCGCCTCGGACGTCACAACATCTTCCATAAAGCCACGCCTGAGGACAAAAAGAGAGAGAACGCATACAGCATGCAAACAACAAAAGATACAGAACAGCAAAAGAATAACGACTCCGGTACAGGGAATCGAACCCTGGGCTCCGCGGTACTGATCCCTCAGCTGAAGATGAGAGCGCGAAATGTTAGCCACTACACCATACCGGATGATAAGGCTTATTAAACAGGGGTTCGAGTTGGTCTCTATCATTGCCACGCAGTGAAGCGCAGCACTTGCTTTTGGCCTACTATGAATGGAAGGGTCCCTTCCTCATCGTCATTATCATCATCATTGTTCTTCTCTTCTTCTGGAAAATAGTAGGGGCTCTTTGCGTTGTGCGTCAGAGCAGCCTTAGCTGTACCAGAGTCAGGCTGACAGTGATAGTGACAGTGATAGTTACACGAGACCATCAGTTCCCCAGCAACGCCCTGGCGTTCTTCTCCTTCTTGCTGAGGCTCCTCCTTTTCCATGTTGACCCCTCTTTCTCGGGTCACATCTACAAACACAAAAACACCCTTGCATACTCTCACACAGACGCAGACTTCCCCGCTCGTGTCACCCTGTGCGACCATAGTGAAGACACTCCTTCTGTCATGTCGCTCGACGACGAGCCTCTTCACCGAGTGCCTGAAGGCTACTACGTTGGGATCGAGTGTCCAAATGAAGAGGAGCGTTTCACTTTCACTTGTCCCTACATTCACTGCGATGGCTGGGTCTTTGCCTCTGCCGAAGAGTGCTAGAAGCACGACAAGGACTGGCACCAAGATCCCTACGCGTGCGGGCAGTGCTATGTGCACTTTGCTGCTCAGCCTGCACTCCAGCGACATGCCAAAGTAAGCAAGCATAGCATCCAGTGGGTTTGTGAGGATGAAGACTGCGAGATGATCGGAGAAGCTTTTGAGACAAAAGCCCTCTTTCGCGACCATGTTCAAAACTCAAGTGGCCACAAGGACTGGCTTGCGGGTGAGACTGCAGATGATAACGACTCGGTGTTCACACCATCCCTCAACTCTGGTCATCAGAGCGCAGACGAGGACGTGTTTGAACCTTTCACCGCAGATGGAAACATCTGTAATGAGCCCTGTTGTCGACACTACGGCACGGATCACAAGTGCAAGTCCGAGTTCAACCGTCACGCAAACACAGGCGCTCACCGAATTGCCGCGAATCTGAACAGAGTCTTGCTCTCGAGCGTCCCTACTGCCTCCGCCCTCCAGGCCGAGCAGGAAGGTCTTCGTTCTTTCCGCTGCACTTCTCGTCGCTGCCACCGACACGGGGAAGTCTTTAGTACGGCGAAGTCATTTTTCAACCACCTGAAAGACGACGAACATCGCGACGGATGGTATGTCAAATTCGACGATGATGACCTCGATTACGGTAGCGACAGGGATGTCTTACCCGGAATCCAGTTCTACGCTGGTGGGAAAAAGGGCAGATGTGTCAACGAGAAATGCCCTCGGTTTCGTTTCCAGTTTGATTCTTATGGTGCTATGAAGCAGCATAGCAGATCACTTGGTCACGTCCGGGCGGAGGAAGACCTGGGGTTTACAGACGCGGATGATTCAGGCGACGAAGTCTGGAAGAAGAGCGCGGTACACGGCATGGAGGTTGCAGAGGATGGAATACTTTGGAAGTGCACCAAGCAAGGTTGCAAGAAGTTCAACGTTGTCATCAAAGGGCCTGGGAATGCCAAGAGTCACTACAGCTCTGATACTCATATCATGGCTGCGGAGGAGATCGTTTCTTCATCCGATGAGTCCGTGGAACATATCCAAGGCATGGAGTCCTTGAAAGACGGCGATGGCTGGAGATGTCTTAAGCGCGGTTGCCGAAAATTCAACAAATTGTTCTCGCATCTGGGCAATGCCAAAAAGCACGCTGTAGGTGATAGCCATGCCTTGGCCGAGGAGCCCGACTCTGCAGATGAGAACCTCGACGGGCTGGAGTATTCAATGGAGGAAGGTGTCTGGACTTGCGTTAAGCCTGGCTGCAAGCGAATGAACTCTACCTACCAGCATCTCGCCAGCGCCCGAAAACATGCCAGTGCTAACATTCATGCTCTAGCTGAGGAGCCTGCGGAGGAAATCGTGGAGGACATCGAGGGCATGGTGGCTTTGGATGAGGGGAGAGCCTACATGTGCATCAAGTTCGGCTGCAAAGGCTCAAGCAAAGTCTACTGTAACGTCCGCTCTGCCAAGTTGCACGCGAACGCTAGACCTCACATGAGGGCTAGCGAGGTTTCAGCTTTCATGCCTAGTCAGTTCAGCATGGACTCGTTTGCAACTCCGACGCGAACTCCGCGGGACCTACTGCTCACGCCCATGGAGACAGAGGAGTCGGCCATTGCTGTCACCCCGGGAAGCCCCTCTGCTGGCCGTGGAACCAGCCCTGCGGGCCTTTCGAAAGGCGCACGAAATGATACCTCTGCTCGGACCGTGAAGACGATTCGACTACGAGGGCCATCGGTCAACAAGCAGGAAGAGCTTGAGAGGAAAAACCGAGAGCTAGAAAGTCGCGTCGCAAGGCTAGAGATGCAGATTGGTCAGGTCCTTGGTTTACAGAGCCCTTCAATCCAGAACAATGCGCGCTATCAGAACCCCGAAGTTCATCAGAATTCCCAGGTTCATCAGAACTCCCTGGTGTCTCAGAGTTCCCGGGTTCATCGGGTTCATCGGGTTCATCGGGTTCATCGGGTTCATCGGAGTGCGCAGTTGTTTCAGCAGATGCCTGAAGCTCCTCATGAGACTACATGCGCTCGTGTTGAAGGTTTATCCAAGTTTGTGCGAGCAGCGTACCGTCCTGAGATGTCAATGCCCGTTGACGAGGATGAACTGTGAGAGTATGAGCTGTGAGAGGTATTATTCTTGCGGTTACAACAGGGATGGAAGGAATATTCTCATGTGAGCAAGATGACCTGTCAAAAGGTAAAACGTGTTGAAGGAAAAGGATGGTTGATGTTTCATGTTGTCATTTTACAGGATTCGGTCGGAATGTGTTGATAACAATTGCTTTTAGATACTGGCTGTGCGTAAGGCTTGAGATACAAGACATGATCGAGAATCAAATCTGTGCGAGTTCTGTCCCGTTCCATCAGAAATGCCCATCTCCAGTCTTCCCGCTACAATACTATTCTCCGCTTCAGTCTGATGAATATGTGCCTCGTTAGCACTCCCGGTGTCATCAAGAAAGTTCTCAACCCTCATCCTCGCCACTCCCATCTCGGTCCTCTGCTTCCAACTGTTCGTCATCGCTAGCCGTGAGTGACAAGACCTCCATATCATCCGCCACATCCTCCAATGTCATCTCCTGGTCCTCCTCAAAAAGCTCTCCGGTGCAGACGAGTCGACCTCCAACGATCTCAAGATCGATCGCTCCATCAGTTCCAAAATAATGTTCGTAGGACTCTTGATCGATAGCCAACTCCAGCTGTGGAAGATCTTGGACGACCTCGTCCTCATCTTCGGCAAGGTAAACTTCGAGGTCAACGATGGAGTGTTGGGCCGGGACACCCGTGACTTGAGCGCCGTGGAATATGTTTGGTTCGTCGTAGTCGTCTCGATCATCATACGAGGGCTCAGGGTCGAAGATATTGGGTGTTTCAATCTCGTTGTTGGCGAGATCATCGTCGTTTCCTGTAACAGTAGACTCCATATCGGAGTCACTGCCGGAGTCGGTAGTGTCAGCATCATCTATGTGCATGAGCCTGTCGTTCTTAGTGTCTTCGGTTTCATTGTTGGGAGATGTTGCTTCGAGAGTGTCTGTATCTTCATGGATGATGCCATCATCATCTCCATTGCGCTCGAGCAGAAACGCATTCGCTTCGTCTGCTGCAGCACCCTAGACTGGCAGCAAGTTCAGTCCGATCTGAATGTCCTCCAGCGCAATACCTAGATCTCTCGCTTCGTCCAGCTTGTGGTTGCTCTTTCGGATGAGATCCGTGCGCACCACAACGCTAGCCTCCTGCGCTTCAAGAAGATTCAGGGCATCCTCTTGAAGAGAATCGTGCAGAGACGCTGTATCGGGGTCCCAAGTGCGATCAGTCCATGTAGCAAGGCAGTCGTCTCCGATAGAGATGTCGCTGATGGTGATCCCCTTCTGTTTCGCTTCCTCGAGGCGGCGGTTGGAGTTGTAGAAGATGTGGTTCTTGAAGTCTGCGGTCATCAGATTAAGGAGCAGAATTTCCGTCAATCGTTGAGCCATGTTCTGTACCCCAGTGGCAGGCAATGATGTGCTCATGTTTGAAGCAAGGGCGAGCGCTCCGAGTTGAGATTGTGTGGATGTAAGATGTAAAGATGAAGTTATCAACTGTGAAGAGAGATAAAGAGAAATGTGAGTTAGCGCCTGAGCTGTCAAAAGGTAGGTGAATCACGGCCAGTCCAGATTGCCAGACAGATATATAATTGTGACATAAATGTCCATCCAGATACTTCACCATACAATTATAGCCGTCATGGGTTCGGTAGACACGGTAAGAAGATTTATCATCAATTCAAAAGTTGATCTTGAGAAGATCTATGGTCTCCTTGCATATGTAAGTAACTTTGGGACCTCGACCTTTGGCCTTATGGGAGTCGAATCGCTGATTTCTTCGCGTCGTCTATAGCAGTTTTCCAGCCTCATCTAGTCCTTGATCTCAGGGATGCTTTTCGTTCTGAAGTCTCGTTCTCGTCGTGAGGTTCGCCTCGTGGTAGAGTCTCCTCGCAAGCTGTGATCGTCGTTGTGACAGCTCCTCTTCGAACTATTTATCGGTTCTCGCTCGATCGTGTTCTTATCTTCCTTTCCCTCTTCAACTTCTCCCTCACTGGATATCGCCCATCCCAACCTCCTCAGCCTTCTCGCCATCACCCTCAACCTCTGGCGCATCTATCCAAGTCAGCACTCAGCTACCAACCCTCCGAGCAGCGACTGACCCTTCATCTCCGCCTCGCCCTCGGCTTCCATCTTTCTCTTCATAGCGTGCGCCAGTCTCTTCTCTATCTTGCGCGCCTTCTTGGCGCTCACCTTGGCTCTAGGTCCGCTCGTGGGCAAAAGACCTGGCCTTGCGCCTCGTGTAGTATCGGCCTTTGCGACCTTGTCCTTGGGTGCTTGTGATCGCTTTCGTCGTTCTTTGCGGGCACTCGAGGCGCGCGCCGCAAGGCGGTTCTTGGAGGGGCCGTTGGGGTTGCCGACGGAAGGCATTGTGATTGTATGTGTTGGTTGTGGTGATGGAAGTTCTACGATATGAGGTTCCAAACTTTTTTTTTTTTTTACTGGGTTTGAAAATCTCGGTGGAGGTTCGCAGGTTCGGTAAGAAATGCGCTAAAGTGTGCCGCCGCGGGGATCGGCAGAGCTGCATGTTCCAGAACGCCTCCTCCAAAGTCAACACATGAGACAAGATGTATGTATTCATGAATCCCAATCAATTGCGCCTGAAATGTCTAAGTAATTCAATTATGAAGATGCCGCTTCCCATGCCATCAAAAAGTCGTTTGAACATCATACACATGCCATCAAATGACGCCAAATACCCCTATGAACATTCTAGGTGTGTACCATCCTGTCCCCGAATGTACATCTCACGAGACATCATGTGTCCTCCCTTGAGCACGAGTCTGTTGGTTTCGTCCAACGGCAGCTGCGCTATCCTCGCTACTAGGTTCGAGCATTCTTCGACAAGGATCGTCATCGTCGTCGCTCATCAATCCATCCAACTCGAATTCTTGGGCATCCCGCAGTCGACCGTCTTCAACTGCGAGTCCATTGGCGTAGTGGTTGTTACCGAGCTCCTTGGTGTCCAGTACAGGGTGAGCTAGGCGGTCCCAGAGACCAATGAGCATGTTGACGAAGAGGAACATGATCGAGGCGAGCGAGTAGGTGATAAGTATGTACGAAACGTGGTCCATGGCGGAGCCAGCAACAAGGTTCATCTGTTCCTCCGTAGCACCCATGAAAAGGAAGCCAGCGGCATACATGAACTGCAAATGTTAGCCGAGGTTCTACTCTGAAATGCGGGTTGACTTACAAAGACTGGGACAAACTGGAAGCTATTGGCAGTTCGACCATCTTCAGAGACGGAGTGAGCGTCCCTGAGCACAAAAGCAATCTCAATGATACGGGTAATGCCCACGACCATAAGGGTGTATCCGAACATCGTGTGCGTAGCAGCACTGGCCATCAACTCCTGGGGATGAGCAGACATGGCCCAGCCAGTAATGAAAATGACGAAGCCGGGGATGAAGTTGCGTTTGGGGTTTCCGTCGCGGTCCTTGCTCAGCCAGATACCAGCCAAACCAGCACACCACCAGATAATTCCCATTGTCGTATGTTGCCAATCGTTCTTGACCCAATCGGTACCCCAGCGATGCTCGGTAAATGTGTTGACGCAGCCCCATGCAGCGATCACAACGCTATCATAGAACTCCTGAGAGCGACCATGTCGTCGGATCCAGAGCTGGCCAACAACAAGGATGATAGTAAGAAGAATTCCGTAGGCGATGAAAGCACCCCCCATAATGAAGTGAGCGGCGCATTGTCCTGTATGATCTCCTTGACAAAAGCCAAGAGCTGTGATTCCACCAAAGATCATCTGAGTCCATGACAGGACTGGCATGAGCTTGCCGATGACAGAATGACACGGGCGAATCAGCTTTCGAATTCTGCCATTGATACCTTTCTCCCAATGTCCCTTGAGGTAGAGTCCGAGAACAACCTGCGCAGCGAGGAGAAGCTGAAGAATGTGCGCAAATCTGCCATGAACGTGATTCGGAATGAACTCGCGGCCCTTGTGGGCATGACCGAGGAAGAAGCCAAGAATAGCGAGGATGGCGCCAACGGCCTGGGTCGGAACGTGCCATCGATTCTTGGTCATCTAGTGGCTGTCAGTATTGTGCCAAGGCTGAGCAGGTTTGTTTACTTACACCCAAAACCATGCCGACGGGGAAGATAACGCCGTACGCTAACATCTGAATGAAGATGTGAATCCATAATACCGTGTCCTGCTGCTCGTCAGCCACTGACTCAGGTTCTCAGACCTGCAGAACGCACCAAAGGTTCCAAAGAGACTGTTTCGCCTTCCGGAATATGGCTTGCATCGTGGTCGTGGGCTTGCACAGCTGTGACAAGAAGCGCAATTGTCGCAACCTTGGATAGCGAAGGCGCCGCAAGGGCCTTGGACTTACAACCGCCAATCATGGCCGTGTCGCCCTCGAATTTCCGTCAATATCGCGACCCAACGTCTCCGTGCTAAATTGTGAGCAATCGCAGTTTCGGCTCCGTTCTTCCCGTCGTGATGACCGCCGGTGGGGGATCGTCGATGTCTAGCGGCGTCCAGATTGTTCAATTGTAAGCAGCAATCGCTGGAGGATCGTGGCTCGCTAAGCGAGTAGATAGCAAGATACCGAGAGCAGAGCAAACAAATGACTGCGTTTGTGCAACGAGGCAGAATAAAACTCCTCTAGGGAGATCAGAGATGACGAGGAAGAAGGAGATGAGGAAATTGGGCAAACTCAAAAGTTGTTTCCTGGTGTCGATTCAGCTAAAAAGGCGGCCGCCAACCTCTCCCACTTCCCACCTCGGGCCCTCCAAAAACTTTAGGTTCCAGGGGGCTCCATCGATTGAGGGCGTCATTCCGGAGCATTCGGCAGCCTGTCATTACACAAAGCGCCGATATACCCGAATCCAAGAATGCCATGTTTGCACCCAAGTCTTGGTCCTCTTATTCGTTCCAAGAGCGAAGTGAAGTATTTTCACGAGCAGCTTCTTACACGTCTAGTGGTCGATCACCTGAAGTTAGGAACAGAAATCTTGGGAATGCAGCTCTTGCATTGATCTCACCATGCCGTAGTAACAAGAATATACTGAATCCGGCAGTAAGAACATCGCTTGTTCCAAGATTGGAGTCGTCCCCAACAGTTGGAAAGTCTTAGCATTAATGGCCCAAAGCTGATCACTGATTTATGGGACTTGATTCAACAAGTGCTGTGTTTAGATGTCCGTATATCCGTCCAGTCCGTCGCCTAGGGTACTTACTACCTTGCCCTAGCTACCCTCTGAGAAGGCAGAGTTGAAAGGGCATCTGGTCCAGGTGCCACGGATTTTGACTCTGTCTATTTATGGATAGATCGTATGTGATCAAGTTTACGCTTTTGGCGTTGGTCGGTGCTCCCAGCTGTTTCTGTCAACACCACTTTTGAGAGCTTCCAAGTCGGTTTAGGGTAAGCAACAACATGCTCATGGCTTAACTTGCAATATGAAGATCCATCATCATCAATGGATTTGTATTGTGCAGCAAAGATCTACAAGGGTTGTTTCCTTTGTAGTTTTGTTGGGATGACCGGGGAGATGACGGTCCCCTTCCTAAACCTTCCATCAAAGCAACATTACATCCACCATCTATCGTGATCCCGACTCCAGCTTTGCTTCCTTCTCTTTCAGTATTTCCTTGGCCTTTCCCCAGAGCTCTGCCTCCATATCCCTCTCAACTCTTGTCCCTCGACTGTTGAGCCAGCCCGCTCCGATGTTGCCCACAGCTCCCACTCCGCTGGGCGTTGGTTGTGGGATAATGGGTCCCGTCTTGTTCAGACGAGGCGGTGGAGACAGACTGATGATATTGGCTTCTTCGAGTGCCATAACCTGGCGTTTAATCTTGACATCGACGGTGTGGAGTGCCTGGAAGAACTGATCTGTCGCAGAAGCGAAGGCTTCTTTCTGTGTACTAGGATCTAGTGATGGCTTTGTAGGTTCGGCTGATGGATCCATATTCTGGTCGGTCTCCGTAGATTTTGGTATTGTGAGTGCGTTGAGTGCTGTGGCAGTGTGTTTCATGAGCTGGATGATTTGTTGGTCGATGGCATTGAGCTGGCGGATGTTCTCTTCAATAGTGAATGGCTCGTTACGTGATGATTCGGCACCAGCCATCTCCACGTCATCTGGGGAAGCCATGACTGTGACACGAACTTTGAGAGTTTTTCGTGTATGTATGTGATGAAGTTGACGATGAAGGGCCCTTGGATTTATGCTCAGACTCTCTCGGTTGAACGGACAAAGGGCTCAGCTAGAACAAAATTTCGTGATATTTCAAAGCAAACAAATACTCAGAAAGGATAATCAGGCTCTCAATTGTCGAAATTGCCTTATTCTGATGCAGGCAGATGAATTAAATGTTTCAGAGTTCTCTGTGATGGTGAAGCTGAAGTGAGTTGAAGTGCGACATAAAACGAATCTCAATGAATGAAACAACGGGCGAGAGATACGTACCTGCTGTCATTGGCAGATCGCGGGCGGCGGCGGCACGTGCGTGGGTGCTCAATCAATTGTTTCAGCAGCAGCACGGTTTTACTATGATGAACGATAGGTAAAGGGCTCTTGAGAATCGAAAAGAACAACAAGAAAATCCCGAGTATTTCGACTTTGGATATTCTTGTGCGTGTCAGGCTCTTATTGTCTCATCGAGTTCAATATCATGTTGCGCCGCTTAATCATCGGTTAACCTCCACGCGCGCTCTGCTAGGCTTTGGCGCGTTTGAACATCCACGATTCACTTTAACTTTCAGCATCATTGAATCGAGGTTACAACTCACACAAACCTTAGGATCTCATCGTCTTCTTCGATACAATCATTCATCTTCGAAGCATCTTACTCTCCAGATAAAACCGACCTACAAACTCTTTCTTCGAATATCCGATAAAGAAGGACACTGGCAGTTTGTGACCTCTCATCTCATCACCTTGAAGAGCGACAGGAGCTGGCCCCCATCCCGAAAGACACAGCTGGGGTATGACATATCGCTGAGGGACACTCACTCACTACCAGCGTGCGGCGTAGATGGGCCGGATCGAACACCTAGGCTCCAATATAAATCCGCCTTCTTCTCTAACAGTCACTGCCCTTCACTATGTCTGGGCCAGCACAAACATCAGGCGCACCTCAAGCGCAAGGCTATCAAGGGCCTGCACCAACACCTCCAGCTCCAACACACGCAACAGCAGCCGCAGCGACGGGCCAAAGTGGCTCATCCGGAGGCCCGATGTCGAATCAGAACCTCAACCAGATCGTAAGTCACTTTCTGCTTGTTTGTTTGATGAATCTCTATGGTTGTCTCATTCCATTACACCACCAACATAAAGGCGACCATTATATCACCTTTTGCCAGTGCCTCTCAGCACTTCCCATGACAAGACATATCAAGCATCGGCCATTGCACATTGTCTCTCTGTAACCTGTCAGGTTGCTTTTCTCGACTTCTCTTGATCTTGAGCCACAGTAACGCAGACCATCATCCATCCATTACACACCCATATATCTGATCAGCTCGCGCACCACCATAATTACAATGAAAGGTCCATCGGAACATACGATTACTAAATTCCATGCACAGGTCACAGACTACTTGCTCAAGAGGGGCTTCAACCGAACTGAAGAGGTGTTTCGTCAGGAATCTAAACATCTCGGCCCTGACGGCAAGCCTATCTATCAACTGGCCAACCTCGGCCCCAAAAAGTACCAACGAGCCTTTGGACTACTACGCGAATGGGTCGAGAACAACTTGGACATATATAAGGTATGCCATGATCGCCCTCTCGCCGCTTCCTTTGCTGACAACCCCAGTTCGAACTGTCCAAGCTCCTATGGCCCGTCTTCGTCTATTCTTTCCTAGAACTTGTCCAACATGCCTACGCTGAAGATGCGAAGGCTTTCCTTAGAGACATCGGTCCTAACTTCCAGCTAGTACACGCAGACGATCTCAAGACCCTTGGCACCATTACACTACCACAACACATCAACGAGAACCCCATGACAAAGCTGTATCGGGAAAACAAGTACCGAGTCCCTCTGAACCAACATGCCAGCGGTGATCTTTTCAACTTTTTGGAGCGCGAGTCGGACCAAGGTGGTTCCGTGATTCGCCAAGTCCTGGCAACCTACTGCCAGATTGATTCTACAGCTCGAGGACCTATTACCCCCTTCAGTTTCGAAGCTGTTTACAGAAGGTCAAGAAACATGGAGATAGAGAGTGTGGATACCAATGAAGGTATCCCGGGTGTCAATATTGGCTTGTCGAACAAGGACGTTCTCGACCCAACTGCTCCCCTGAAGCTTGGGCCACTGCCTATGGATGCCGACCTGCGCGACGATGTGCGAGCTGAGCTTGAGGAAGAGGAGCGACGAATCCCGCCGCCTCCCGGGAAACCATCGCTAGTGGATGAGTTCGACCAGAAAATTAAGCGTGAGGAGAGTGCAGATGCCCCAAGCAGAGCAGAGTTACCCTTACCACCCTCGAGGCCAAGGGACATCATGCTGGAAATGCAAAAGCTCCGAGAGAATCGCGACCGATTCAAGATCGATGGTACGACGGGAGGCGTGGGAGTCCCTGTCAGCGCATGCATGTTTACATTTCACAATACACTTGGAAGGTGAGTTTTGACGGCTACGTGGGAAATGCTGATACTGACAAGCTGCAGTGTTACCTGTATGGACTTCTCCAATGATGGGCAATTAGTGGCGGCTGGTACCACGGAATCTTACATTCGCGTTTGGTCGCTGGACGGTAAAGCCTTACCCACGATGAACGCGCACGAGAAAGAAGCGAAGTTCAACAGCCGCAAATTGATCGGACATTCTGGGCCTGTTTACGACGTGTCCTTCTCCGATGCTGTTTCTGGCCCCCCGCAGAAGCTCTTTGGTGACGAAGGAAAGTCGAACCCTGCCATGGACACGCGACCGAAGCTGCTACTATCTGCATCTGCAGATGGCCAGATTCGTCTGTGGTCACTAGAGTCTTGGAGTTGCCTATGTCTATACAAGTCCCACGATGGGCCTGCTTTCAGGACACTCTGGGGTCCCCATGGACACTATTTCATCAGTGGAGGATACGACAAAGCTGTTCGACTTTGGATGCAAGACCATGCTTCCCCTCAACGATTGTTGGTTGGGCATGACACGTCCATCTCAGCGCTTGCATGGCATCCTAATGGCCTTTATGTCTTCTCCGCCTCTGACGAGACTGATAAGTCGATCCGTATGTGGTCTGTCGTAACTGGCGGCTGTGTCCGCGTGTTCACAGGCCACAACGAATACATCACCGCCTTGGAATGTGCGCCAAATGGCAAGATCCTGGCAAGTGCCGATTGTGCAGGTAACATCTTCTTTTGGGACCTTGCGAAAGGAACACGCATCAAGCGGTCGCGCGGCCATGGTAAGGGCGGAATTTGGTCACTCAGCTTCAGCGTTGAATCCAACGTGCTTGCTTCTGGTGGTCAAGATGGCACAGTCCGACTCTGGGATGTCGAGCTGCCCTCTGATCCCCAAAAGGCGAGCCAGCAACAGACAGGCCTCGATGCGGCAGCAACAGGGGCCGATGGCACAAGCGCAGGAGGCCCCGCTGGTGAGGCTTCTCGTGTGACAGCCGCAACTTCAGGACCAGCGGGTACCAGTGGCACCATCGGAACTCATAAGAAGAAGAATAAGGAGGTGATGATCACACCCGATCAGATCAGCGCGTTCCCGACGAAGAAGACACCAGTGATGAAGGTCAAGTTTACACGGATGAACTTGGTAATTGTAGGCGGCTGTTACGACCCCGAACGTTAGGAGCGGGAGGCAGTCGACCCAGTTGCTCGCGAGAAACGTCGAAGGCAACAATTTGCCGCTAATTTTGGAATAGATTTGGGGCGGACGGCGAGACCTCGCAAATAGTCGACCATGAAACTGGGCCAGACGATCAGGAGAGGCGCAATGGGTTACCTTCGTATAGCGGTCATGATGACAGGTGTTAAGAATATACAGCGAGGGCAGGATGATTCCCAATTTCGAAACTAAATAAAGAGACTGGTTTCAGTGAACAAGCTGGAATAGAGAGCAGTCCACAGGAAATTGCATTGGGGCTGATGTCATGCTTTGCGACAGAGCATGGATGTCCCGTAGTAATAGAATATGAGTAATAACCACGAAATACTACACCTATGACCATGTTTAATCACTGGTTGCATTCTGTGGTAGTCTTTGAAGGCGTCTAAGTTGAAGCTGGTTGATATAACAATACGTTCCTGCCTTACGGGGAAGAGTGGGGCCGTCTCCGCTGACGTCCGCCTGCGTGGAGGCATTCTCCCCAAGCTTCCAACCTCTACCTCCATCTCAGGCCCGTTCTACACATCAACCTCGACCACTTTGAAATCCCAACAGAGGTAGCGTCTTGCGATCGCATTGATTAGAAATGGACGTCGAAGAATCGCCCTGGGCCGACTCATCACAGGCCGCATCGCAACAAGCATCGCGGCCTGAAGCCGCGGCCTCGCAATCGTCCAACCCAGCTCCCTCCGCTTCCTTGTCGGCACCTCGTCCATCAAGAGGACCCCGTCGGCTGGTCGCTCAGCCCACACGTCTCGAAGCTGTCGATGATCCTCTCGGTCCTCTCGGCGCCGCCACCGAAGACAATGGCCCTGCCCAGGATGCCCCTCCGGTGCCTCCGCAAAAGGAGCAGATGGTGATTCGTACCACCATGCCGCAGCCCCAGAAGCAGCGACGGCCTGCGGATCCTCACCATATCGACGATGACGACAACGATGGGCCAAAGGCTCCTCGCGCACCTCCTCCCGTTGAGGCTGCCCAGCCCAGTGCCGTCAGGAGCACCAATCAGCCAAGCGTTAGTGTTGAGCAGGCTGCTAAGCCCACGTTCCAGATTATGGTTGGAGATCCTCACAAAGTTGGCGATCTGACAACTTCCCACATTGTCTACTCCGTTCGAACCAAGGTATGAAGCGCCGGCCTCCAATTAACTCAATCAAGCACTGACGCGGAGAAACAGACCACTTCCAAGGGATATAAACAGCCCGAGTTCGAAGTCAAGCGCCGATATCGCGATTTCCTCTGGCTTTACACGACTCTCCACGGCAATAACCCTGGAATTGTGGTTCCACCTCCTCCTGAGAAGCAGGCTGTCGGTCGCTTCGACAGCAATTTTGTTGAGAGCCGACGAGCTGCTCTTGAGAAGATGCTTAACAAGACCGCGATACACCCCACGCTTCAGCACGATCCCGATCTGAAGCTTTTCTTGGAAAGCGAAACTTTCAATGTGGACGTCAAGCACAAGGAGAGGCGGGAGCCCATTCCTACCGAGACCAAGGGTGTGCTTGGGTCTCTGGGTATCAACGTTGGAGGCGGAAACAAGTTTGTGGAACAGGATGACTGGTTTCATGATCGCAAGGTCTATCTCGATGCTCTTGAGAATCAGCTCAAGGGACTTCTCAAAGCTATGGAGACCATGGTTGGCCAACGTAAGATGATGGCCGAGGCAGCTGGTGACTTCTCAGCTTCCCTCCACGCACTCTCCACCGTTGAATTGTCACCCTCACTATCAGGCCCTCTCGATGCTCTTTCCGAGCTCCAGCTTACTATCCGAGATGTGTATGACCGCCAGGCTCAGCAGGATGTTCTCACGTTCGGCATTATTCTTGAGGAGTACATTCGCCTCATAGGTTCAGTCAAGCAGGCATTTGGCCAGCGACAGAGGGCGTTCTATTCATGGCATGCTGCAGAATCAGAATTACAGAAGAAGAAAGCCACGCAGGACAAGCTCTTGAGACAAGGAAAAAGTCAGCAAGACCGACTCAACCAGATGAGCGCTGAAGTTGGCGAGTCAGAGCGCAAGGTTCACCAGGCCAGGCTTCTTTTCGAGGATATGGGCCGGTTGATGAGGAGCGAGCTTGATCGATTTGAGAAGGAGAAGGTGGAAGACTTCAAGAGTGGTGTTGAGACATTCCTTGAAAGCGCAGTTGAGGCGCAAAAGGAGGCGAGTGCAGTGAAAGCAGTGAAGTTAAGAAGCGTGCTAACATGCTACAGCTTATTGAGAAGTGGGAGACATTCTTGATGCAGCTTGACGCCGAAGACGACGAGTCAGTATTTTATAGACCACCAGTATACCAGCAGCAACAGCAGCAAAAGGGAGGCGATACTGCGGTTGACCGCGCTCGGGCGAGGATAGACGAAGACTCGGACTAGATGGACCGGGCCTCGGTTTCTCCAAGGCATCTTGGCGGTTCTATCTGGTAGCGATGAGGTGGAGCTCCTGACGGAAGGAAGAATTATATTCACGTCCACAGAGATGTTTGACTATTGATCAGTTCCGAGAATCGGAGACACGCGTTTTTTTTTTTTATCTTACAAGCCTCGGTACATCTCGAACCGCCCCCACCCACCTCATGCTTCCAATTCTCTCGGATGTCCTCAATAGTAATTTATACAAGACTCATTTTCACCCCCAAAATGGATTGTGGTTTTGTGGTAGCTGTTCCTCCTCTATCGACAAAATTACATCATTGTTTACTTTCTCTTCTTAGCCTGCTTCTTAGGTCCTGAGTCCCTCATAGCGTTCGCATCTTGTGTTGGCGCATATCCAGTGATAAGATCCGCATAACCTTCATCAGCTGTCTCGGGAGCACCTTTACCCTCCTCAGCATGAGAAGCATCGTAGGCACGGCCGAAACGTTCTCGGAAAGCAGCCAATTTACCGGCCTCGTCGAGCTCGACGTTCTTGAGTGACTTCTCAGATGGCTGCCACAACAATGTGTTGCGTGTGTCCTTCGTAGCGCGGTAAATGGGTAGTGGTGAAGTCGTTCGCATGGTGTATGCGGAGCCGTCGGATAGCGTGACGAGCTGGGTGAATGTGTATGGTCGGCGTGGTCGAGGGATGAATGTGGCATGTCGGACTTGGCCGAGGAAGAGGCGGGTTGGTGAGCATGGTGTTGAGAGTGTTGTTCGGAGAGGCGAGAGAGTCGCCGGTGACACTGAGAACTTGGCCATTGTGAATTGGAAGCGCTACTATGAGCAAGGCCGGAGAAGACGGATTGACGGCCCTGACAGCGATTGGCGACCTAGACTGGTTGGTGGTGAAGCTTCAGTTAGGTAGGCTTGAAGTCGATCGGTAAAATTTGGGATGCGAGGTCCGAGTGCGGGTACATCAAGCAGGGGATCGGGATCTTATCGATAAGAAAATGCAATCGTTCTTCGTCATTTCTAGACCGGCTCGGCCTCCGAACGCGAACGAGCGAAATAAAAAGGCGCCTATTTACTCGAGGTGATTTTACGCTCTGTCTACTGTTTTTTCGAGGTTATTGCCAGTGCATTTTTTTTGATAATGCGCTGTGGTGGTCAATGAAGAGCTCCCGAGCGTTGCGCAATGGCGCTGCGACAGTACTTGTCATGACGAGATGCGGGACCAGAGTAAAGCGTTCAATAAGAGGAGTTGATGCTTGTGGAAGATACATAGCTTCGGTGTCGGGGTCTCGTTCCTCGCAACCGACGCTGCATCGTGAGTGTTTCTGCCATGGCCTGTTACTCTAACTAATGCTATACTGTAGATAGAAGAAATCACACAACTGCGACTGCAACTACATGGCATACGTCCCCAGCAAAACCTCCGACTATCCATCCCACGAAACAAGTCCCTCTCCACGAGCAGCTTCGCTCCATTATGCGTCTGCTTCCCCACAGTGTCGTCGTCTGTACGTCAAATCAGCCTGGCGATGGCCCTCGCGCCATGACTATGTCGTCTTTTACATCATTAACACTCGCACCCACGCCTCTCGTCACATTCAACATAGCCACGCCGAGCAGAACGCTGGACGCTATAAGAGCTAGCGATGGTTTCAACGTACACGTTCTTTCAGGGGATGAGCGAGGCGCAAATGTTGCGAGTCACTTTACAAAAGGCAATTTCGGAGGGAATCCATTCAAGGGACTGGATTATACCCAAGAAGATGACGAGGCGCCTGTACTAAGAGAGGACGGCGTCATGTTTGCTCTGCGGTGTAGGGTACTCCAAGACGCGCCAGAGGGAGGGCTCTTGAGAGTGAGAGATCATGTCATTGTTGTGGGAGAGGTTGTAGAGATGGTGACGGTTGGGCAAGGGGAGGATGAGGACTTTGGACTTGTCTATGCGGACAGAAAGTATAGAGAGGTCGGGGTGGTGTTGGAGATGTGAGTGATAGGGCAGTATTGTATCAAAACCTGGTTAGAGTGTACAGTACCCTCTATAACAAGGCCTGGCGAAGAACATGGGGTTGCTGTGGTTCTCGAAGATTCATGATAAATGATAACAAGTTACAGATATTCTGGAATAGTACCAAACGATTTCATGGCAGGGGATTGTGTACTACTGGATACCTTATGGTAAGTTTGGCTTCTCGCCCTTGGGGAGCAAGAAAACTTCAGACCTTGCTATAAGATACTAAGATAAAATTAGTCAAAGGTATCATAAACTTATGCTAAGTTATCTAAGTCTTTTTATCATTTAGGACCAAGCTTAGGCCTAAGCTTTCTTTGCTCCCCTCGCTCGCTTGATGTTTGAGGTGGGTATCATGGTCACTTGATGCTTCGATTGGCAAAATGAAATGCCAAAGAACAAACCAGAAGAATCACAAACTATATCCCATGAGCCTACAGTTTGCCCAAGGTTGATGGATGCTGAGCATATTGCTAATCTCAGACAATCTATCTGCCTTCCGATCAACCTCGGCTTGATACATTTGTTATTTGTACAGCGAGACTCGGCCTTGCCTTCAACAATTGCATCTCATTGGTCTACACAAATTACAATACGGCTCAGCACGGCTACACTTTGAACTTCGCCTCAATTGCCTGGGCTGTTGGCAGATGGGCTGGCCTCAATTGAAACAGTTGGCCGTCGTAAGCAATGCCCGCCCAGACAGCACACGCAACTATCGAATTGTATGGCTAGAAGATTCGATTCGATCGAGGCTGGGGTAAGAAAGCGGAAGCGGTGGGACTTTGTAATGGAAAGCCTAGGAACTTGAACAGGGGTCTTTTTCAGCCTCGAATGAGGGGTTGTTCAAAGATCCGTCCAGGCGATGAGGCTCTTCCGCAATTCGTCTATGCTAACAATGAATGGAGATTTGCCATCATGATTAAGTTTCTGTAATGATTCATGTAGATCAGTGAAATCTCTGTTTTTTACAATCACAGTAGCTCATTGTTTGACTCGGATAGCCGCTGGGTTTGTGGTACCTGAATTCGCAAAAGATAGACATTTGGGGCGATGCACGTCGAGCTTGTGAAGGGATACGTGGAAGAGTCTAGCAAACAATGGCCAATCACTCGAGCCTGATCTATTCGGTTTTTGCGATGTACTTTGCCTCAGGAGCAAGAAAAAATCGAGACTTTCGAAGAGGTGCCAAAATAAACTCAGTAAAGAGTATCCTAAGCTCAGCCTAAGTTACCTAAAGCTTTTTCGTCGCTCAGGGTCAGAAGTCTAAGTTTATTGCAGACCGCAAAGGTGCAGACGGAATCAGATCAGAGGCAAACTGTAGCAGTGTTGGCCACCGCCTGCCGCCGCCAAGGTACCTTAGCGATGGAGCTAACGGAAGGCGGGGGAGAGGGAGGGAGCTGCCTGTAGGTAGCGGTGGGCTCTTTGGCCGTAGAATCTCATGGAACCTTCACAATCGCAGAAGCAGATGGAAGGAACCTGAAGGAAAGAAGGAGGGGCCAGCCGCGCCTACATATTTTTCTTGCAGCTCTTAACCTTCCTTCTTTTCCAAACAACACATCTCTCATCTTTTTCTCTCGCAAACCTCTCTTTTCCTCTCAACAGTCACGATATCCTTTGATACCCGACAAAATGTCTGAGACCTTCGAGTTCCAGGCTGAGATTTCTCAGCTGCTCTCCCTCATCATCAACACCGTCTACTCAAACAAGGAGATCTTCTTGCGAGAGCTTGTTTCCAATGCCTCAGATGCCCTAGACAAGATCCGATACAAGGCCCTTTCGGACCCTAGCCAGCTCGACTCTGGCAAGGACCTCCGAATCGACATCATTCCTGACAAGGCCAACAAGACTCTTACCATCCGGGATACCGGTATTGGTATGACCAAGGCTGTAAGCTATTTTTCACGTCAAACCAGACATCAATGTCATGTACTAACATTCTCCAGGACCTTGTCAACAACCTTGGTACCATCGCCCGATCAGGCACCAAGCAGTTCATGGAGGCCCTGACTGCTGGTGCTGATGTTTCCATGATTGGTCAGTTCGGTGTCGGTTTCTACTCCGCCTACCTCGTCGCCGACCAGGTCCGTGTCATCTCCAAGAACAACGATGACGAGCAGTACGTCTGGGAGTCTTCCGCTGGTGGTACCTTCTCCATCACTGAGGACACCGAGGGTGAGCCCCTCGGCCGTGGTACTGCTATCATCCTCCACCTCAAGGACGAGCAGACCGAGTACCTGAACGAGAGCAAGATCAAGGAGGTCATCAAGAAGCACTCCGAGTTCATCTCATACCCCATCTACCTCCACGTCGAGAAGGAGACCGAGAAGGAGGTCCCTGATGAGGAGGGTGAGGAGGTCACCGAGGCGGGTGATGACAAGAAGCCTAAGATTGAGGAAGTCGATGACGATGAGGAGGAGAAGAAGCCCAAGACCAAAAAGATCAAGGAGACAAAGATCGAGGAGGAGGAGCTCAACAAGCAGAAGCCCATCTGGACTCGCAACCCCCAGGACATCTCCCAAGAGGAGTATGCTTCCTTCTACAAGTCCCTCTCCAACGACTGGGAGGACCACCTCGCTGTCAAGCATTTCTCTGTCGAGGGTCAGCTCGAATTCCGCGCTATCCTCTTCGTTCCCAAGCGCGCTCCCTTCGATCTCTTCGAGACCAAGAAGACCAAGAACAACATCAAGCTCTACGTCCGACGTGTCTTCATCACTGACGATGCTACCGACCTCATCCCTGAGTGGCTCGGCTTCGTCAAGGGTGTTGTCGACTCCGAGGATCTTCCCCTCAACCTGTCTCGTGAGACTCTTCAGCAGAACAAGATCATGAAGGTCATCAAGAAGAACATCGTCAAGAAGTCTCTTGAGCTCTTCCAGGAGATCGCCGAGGACAAGGAGCAGTTCGACAAATTCTACAGCGCCTTCTCCAAGAACATCAAGCTTGGTATCCACGAGGACTCCCAGAACCGCTCCATCCTCGCCAAGCTCCTCCGATTCAACTCCACCAAGTCCGGTGATGAGCTGACCTCCCTCTCCGACTACGTCACCCGCATGCCTGAGCACCAGAACAACATGTACTACATCACTGGTGAGTCCATCAAGGCTGTCTCCAAGTCTCCCTTCCTGGACGCTCTCCGCGAGAAGGGCTTCGAGGTTCTCTTCCTCGTTGACCCCATCGATGAGTACGCCATGACTCAGCTCAAGGAGTTTGAGGGCAAGAAGCTTGTCGACATCACCAAGGACTTCGAGCTCGAGGAGACCGAGGATGAGAAGAAGGCCCGTGAGGCTGAGGAGACGGAGTACGAGAGCCTCACCAAGGCACTCAAGAACGTCCTCGGCGACAAGGTCGAGAAGGTTGTCGTCTCTTACAAGCTCGGCACCTCTCCTTGCGCTATCCGAACTGGCCAGTTCGGTTGGTCTGCTAACATGGAGCGTATCATGAAGGCTCAGGCTCTCCGCGACACATCCATGTCCAGCTACATGTCTTCCAAGAAGACATTTGAGGTCTCCCCCAAGTCTCCTATTGTTCAGGAGCTCAAGAAGAAGGTTGAGACTGACGGCGAGAACGACCGTACTGTCAAGTCCATTGTTCAGCTTCTCTTCGAGACCTCTCTCCTTGTCTCTGGCTTCACCATTGACGAGCCCGCTGGTTTCGCCGACCGCATCCACAAGCTTGTCCAGCTCGGCCTCAACATTGACGAGGATGAGTCTGCCCCTGCCGAGGCTGATGCCGCCGCCGATGCCCCTGACGCCGCCACTGGTGACAGCGCCATGGAGGAGGTTGATTAAATGACCACGCATGCTAAACGGGATACCACAAAAAGTCAATGGAGTTGAAGGGTTTCGGTTTTTATGAGCAACAAGGTCTTTTTTTCTGTCTTCTGGTTTTTACGTGGGCTCCTCGGATTTGAGCAGCCGCTTATTCTGCCATAATTTCCCAGTCCTGAGCGGAGGACGAGGTGTAACTCTAGTTAGCTCTATGATTACGAGAGAGACGAAGTAGACGCGAAATGGAAATGGTATAGAACAAATGTCTCGTCCTTGACTGTGATGTGAATTGTGAATTTAATCTAAATGACAAAACGACTTGGGTAACTTCGTATAAATTTAGGATATCCTCTGCCTCTTAGTCCAAGTTTGGGATAATATTTGCTGAGTTAGTTGACTTGGTATGAGTTTGGGATATCATTTGCTAAGTTTATTTTGCCACCTTCAATCAAGGTTCGATGATTCTTCCTCCCGGACATGTTACGACTTCAAGCAATGACTCAATCGAATTTACTACGGGGGTATATAATCTATCTTTGTGGGATGTGGAAGTAGTCCATTCTTGTTGTACCTAGTCCGTTTCTCGTTTCGAATTCTAAAAGCCCATATATGTACAGGACCGCAAGACGAAACTGACATGGGATATGTATCTTAAAGTTGGTGTTGTACAGATGTCGGATGTGACAAGCGCTCAGTATGACCAGCATACTCTTCTAGAGCCTTGCTTCGACTACACGAGAACGTAGAGAGCGCAGATCTGTCAAGTCGTTAGTTACAGTGCGACATGATTAGGGAACTGTGACATACCATGCTGAGACCGAGAACCATCGATGCCCAGAAACAGACATTGTTCAAGGTCTTCTTACCACGGACCCATCGCGTACGTTGGAGCATCACGATGGGTAGTTGAAGCATCTGGCACACGAAGCCGTAACCACGTAGCTTCTTGGTGATACATGCCATGACGATCTCATGGCCAATAGCAGAGATGAGGAATGTCAACGCCGTGGCAGCTCCTCTGCCAATGCGAGGTCGCGAGGCACTGTAGACATGGCGTCGAAGGAAGCTATACACAGGGATATTCCACTCGCGCGAGAACTCCATCCAGTCGGTTGAGTTCCACCAGTCAGAGTAGAAATGTCTATCAGCGAAGCAGGTGATTTCAGCGAAGGCACCAAGGACGTATTCGAAGATGACGAGGAAGACGAGGAGGAACGTGAGCATGAAAGGGAAGAGAAGCCATGAGATGGTCTCCGCTAGGATGAGCGACTTCTCCGACAGCGATGATACTGCGGGAACGGCATCGAGGCGCTCTGAGGCATCGATAAGAACGGGAAGAATGAAATCCTCTGAGATGATTGTTAAGAGAAAGATGCAACCAAAAGTGGCGATGATCTTAGAGATGAGAGAAATCCAGTTGATGCGGGATGTTCGAGGATATTCGATCTCATAGCAAAGTGTCGGACAGAGGAGATAGTCCATGTAATTAGACCAGGTGAGGTTGTTCGGATACGTGACATTGCCAATGGGACTCGTAAGCTCACGGGCAAGATCTTCTCGCAACTCATCGACTTCGTCGGCACTATTGTTGCCGCTCGCGACAGGGCTGGGTACCAAAAGGTTGTTGTTAAGAGCATCCACCTCCTCGTTGCTCTTGTTTCCATCACTGTGGCTGCGCTTGGCTTGCTGTCGCTTCTTGCTACGGTTTCGATGACGCTTCTTGCTACCAGAACTAGTAGCCTCGCCGTTGGCGACACTGTCGGTGGATGGGTATTGGTAGGCTGGTCGTCGATCTTGGGGCGAGAAGGGGTTATCGAGAGCATACAGTCGCTTCTCCGTCTGCGACAAATGTCCGTTGTAGAAAGCGTACGAGTGCATCTTCATCAGTAGTACCATGGTATGCAAGAGAAAGAACACCTGCGACGTCCAGGTCCACTCAAAGTAAAAGGGCACAATGATCCAAAGCGAAAGCCAAGCAACTTGGTAGACGCTCTGAATAGCTATTCCGCCCTTGTCCCAAGACAGGAATCTACCGGGCTTTGCACCTCGAGCTGCACGGATCAATGGCAGACTAACAGCTGTCGTTGCGACCATAAGGAAATCAGCAATGGCAAGATGCCAGAGCTTGACTGTGAAGAGACCCCATATTTGCACTCTTAGAGGAAACCCAGTATCTTTGAGGTTGCGTAGCATTGAGGTGATGCCCATGATGGCAAGGCCAATCCAGAAGAGGTTGAAGAAGCCATGGAAGTCTCGGTAATCGCTTTCGGGGTCGAAATGACTAACACGCGAGGCGAACTCGATCGTGGGAAATATACGGCGGCGTTGCTCTGCACGGGTTTGCTTTCGAACAGTCGAGAGGACTTTGACGGACGGAGGCGCATTCTCTGGGACGGGCGTGGAACGACCACTGTATACAATTAGCTTGAGCGCATGGTCTGGAGGTTCGATTATACCTAGTCAACCCACTGGCGGTTCCTGTGCTCATGTTATCGGGCACGAGGTGTCCCTCGCTATCTTCTGCTGTTGACATGCGAAGAACCTCTGAGACCTGTGAATGTTTCGGTTTGCGCGGTCGAGGGCGTATAACATGGTCATGATCACCCGCGTGCCCATTCCCGCTGGGAAGAGGATCTATTGAAGAGCTCATATCCGTAAATATGTATAGTATATGTTCGTATGATCGTCGTAGATGTCGTGGTAAATGTTGAGGATTTGTTCGACCTCGCCTTGAAGAGAAGATAGAGTCTCGGCAGTAGTGTCAACTCGGCGCCCGCGGAAGAAGACGAAACAATCGGAAACAGAGAGCGACAAAAATAGACGAGGATGTGAGACACGACAGTAAATGCCCGAGCGGGATCTTGTCTTGGATGTTGTGGCTTCGTTGTCGTCAAGAACGATATGATAAGGCAAAGAGGGGAGACAAAAGAGAAGGGAGAGAGAATGCGGGTATAAACCTGAAACAAGGAGCGGAAGGAAGTGAACGACGTAGCAGGAGCCAAGAGCTCTCGACTTGTTTCTTGTCTTCTTGTGGAGGATATTGTACTACTGATGGATGGACTCAGTGGTCAGCGGTTCTGGGGGCCGAATTGATGACAGCTCTTAGTTAGGTAGCCTTTTTTTTAGGTGAATTGAACCCCTAACTCCAATTACAATAAAATGACGTAACATTCAATGGATCATCGGGTCCTTCGTCATTTCTGCACGCACTCAACCTCAATCCTTACAATCTTCCAGGCTGCACTACAACACGATTATACGTATGTTATACGTTGACGTTGACTGGCCAGGTATTCGTTTTGGATCATGATCCTTGTACTGGAGCTTGTCCCTAGTTCGGATGTCACTTGATTCATCCATCATGTTAATGTTTTCCCTCTGTTCTTAGATTCCAAGATGGAGATGAGACTGGGTTACGGCATTACAGCGACAGCTTGTCGACAACCATTAAACCACAGCTTTCGTCTTTGGAACGCTCACTGTTTTGAAAAGCATCATTCCCATGTTGGGCACAACCTCCATATACTTCCCGCCCCCAAGTGATGAGCCAATTATCGACGCACGTACGAAGCTATATGTGCAGGCAGATTCTTGAAACGAATGTCAGAGGTCTTGGGATGAATGGAAGCACTCGGTTTGCCATTCTAATGAATTCGAACAAAGTTGAACTGATGACTTGTCTACCTTGGTAAGCATATTGCACCTCTGAAATATATCATACAGCAAAACTAATGACACTCCAAGTATTGTGAATCTGAATCTACACGCTTTAGCTTCGATGCACAAAAATTTACTCCGAAGAGCGTTTCCCAGAAATAATGGATGTACCAGGCTGATCTCTCGTGTCCTCCTCCATTACCCTCGCCGTGATGAGGTTGAGGTTTAAAGAGGCTCCAAACCCTGAACACACATCAACACATATGGGTAATATACTCTTTGCCCTCAAGTGCCCATGATCTAGCTTTTGGCTGAAAAGGCTAGATGTTCTGATGACGGTCTCCAGCAGCTATAAATGAGGGCCCAAGGGGCCTGTTGCTCTTCGGACAAGCTGACCCAGCTCATCGCACACAAAACCATTACCTTCTCGCCATGGCCAACCAAACAACCCAACATCATCACAAAATGAGACTTTACAGCTCAGGCTGCCTCAGGTGGTCGCACATACCACCAGAAACTCACCGCGACATTCTAAACACGATAGTCGATCAAAGAAATCCTCGTTGGTCTGCTTTGGCCTCGGTGTCCAAGGAGTGGCAAAACGTTATCGGAACGAGAAACATGGCCAAGCTAAATCTCCAACCATCGTGTCTAGAAGACTTTGAGCGGGTGATGGCTCGACAGAGAGACCTTGTGAGGCATATCTATCTCAATGTTGATCTGGCCGAATACGGGTGCTCTTCTTGTAAGAACAGGTTTGATGACCTCAGAGACGACAAGAATAACGTTCTCGTGAGTACGGCGGTCCACAAGCTTTTGAGCATTTTCAACACGTGGAAAACAATAAATGATTTGACACTGGAACTCAACGCGTCGTCTGCTAGTGACTCGAAGCACTGGTTTAAGAACTTTCGTTTCAATGACGAGCACGATGCTCCCTGTGCCCGGGACCCAGTCATCCCTATGGAAGCAACGCATAGTGACTGGCATGACCCCGAGCACGGCTGGGGAAATGGTGTCCGGAGGGAACCTCCCCCTTGCACTGCAAATGAGCGGCTGTTCGGGCCTATCTACTTGCTGCCTTATACTCTCAATTCCAACATCACACATACTCCCATGGTCAACGCAGTTACCCGTTTCATGATCCGTCGGCAATTCCGCCATTATTTTGGATCCTGTCGAATTTCGATCCCTTCTGTCCAAATTCAGCCGCGTCACAGAAATTATCTACGAACCATGGCCTCGAGAATATCCAATTGCCTCTTGTGATGTAGATATGCCATTGTTTGCCAAGCAGTTGCCAGAGACTCTCAAAAGAGTGATCCTATTTCAGGATTCCAAATAATACCTCACAGAGAGCACCCATCAGAATCAAGATTATTGGGCTTCACTCCCTTTCATGGAGGATGAGTTGGAGTCAAATCTTCCCGACAACCCTGAGAGAGTCGCTCAGATAAGTCTGAGACTCAATGAACTCTCTGTCTCATTCTTTATCGATGCTATGAAGTTCTTTGAAGCATGCGAAGAAGAATGGACATGGCATCGCCTGGAATCTCTCTGCCTGACATCAAATCTTCTCTTTCGCAGTATTCAGTGCATCGATAACCTTCTTATCGCCGCAGCAAAGCTCGTACTGCGGGTGCCAAACCTGACTACCATGGTACTGTGGAATGGAGGGGCAGGGAAAGCATGTGCTTTCATGTACACCAGGGCAAAGCACACTACGCCCATATTACCTGGCGAGGAACTTGGGACTCGGAGATCAGCCGACAAGTCTTGGAGGCATGGGAGGATGTTGCCTGCCAAGCTTCATTCGGCGGAGCTCAGAATCACGCATGAGCGACTTCGGGAGACAATTAGATCTCATGGAGACGCCATTTTCCATCTCAACATGCCTTGCCGGGTTATTGAGCCTACGTCGCTCTGGCAAATCCGGATGATGGAGGAGGCGCAGGGACGTCAAAGTATGTCTCTAGTGCTTGAGAAAAGAAAGTGGCTCTCTATCTCGACGGTGAGGTTACTTACGTTGGAGGAGATGCCTTTCCTCAGAGTGCAAGAAAACATGTGGCACGTTGAATCAAGGCAATATAAAGGTCTACTCAATTTGCTTAAATATTTTTGTCGTTAGGATAGGCATCCAATTCTCTAGCCAGTGTTACGGGATATTTAGAACTTTTGGCTGCATCACAGCATCAAGATGTGGTGTTCCAATCATCAATTCAAGTATTTTTATAAGTCCTTTCTCTCATCCCTGAACTGTTCGTTCTTGTTCCATCATTGTAGCAAAATATCTCCCCCGTTTATATGTGAAGAATCTCCTTTCCCCTATTTCCCGTCCGCTTGATAAACACAATTCGGTGATGACATCTCCCTTGTCATTTCTTGCTCACTTCGAGCTCAGAGCCGCCAATGCTTGATAGTGTTTCTGAAATCCCACCGTCTTGTAAATCACCTCTTCATTCTTTTGTACATCCATGAACTTTTGCAACGATCGCAGCGCCATATTGGCGCACTGTCGACGCTCCATCTCATTCGACGCCTACTCCCCTTTCCAGACTGACCTCTCGAAAGAGGCCATAGAGAGCAGGTAGCCCGGGGAACTGGCCGGGTCTTCCTCGTTTGTTTGAATACCCACTAAGCGGAACATAGACGGTTGGATTTCTTCGTAGGCCGTAGCCTGCTCGGGCGACGCCCGGGCGGGTTTCAAAGAGCCCAGGGCTTCCCAGCGCTTGATGACGTCCCCGTCTTTGGTAAAATTTTCGATGGCCTACATCGAATATTTGTTCATGATAGGGGCGTTAAGCTGAATACGCGGATCGGATAGCCTTTGCTGGATTATATCCCATGCGATATGGGACTGTTGGGGGCGGTCTCTGAGGACGTTCAAGACTTTGCTGACGGTGATCAGCGAATTGCGAGGGCCGCTTACTGCTGCCTTCTGTATCGCAGCTAGTCTTTCTGTAATGATCTGTTGCGTCTGCTTTTCTGGCGGCATTCCGTGAAAAAACGGGAGCCCGTCAACCCCCCTCGCGGAACCTGATCCTTCCTAGGAGGCCCAGGTACTTGATCCAGGCCAGGCGACACTCCTTCTTATATAGTATGTAGGAGTTCTGTTCTGATGCCTGTGCTCGGGGGATAGTGGCCGATAGTAAAGCTTGCTCTGATGTTACCAAAGGAGGAGGTATGCCTGCTAGTCTATGTGTTAGTTTATATATAGGAGAAGGTACTTACTTGACTTACCTGTCGGTGGCGAGGCACCAGTCAAGTCAACTGCTTCGGAAGTCATAGCCCGCTTTGATGCGATGGCTTTCAGAAGGGTCTTATAGTTTTGGGGTTGATATTAATTCTTCAGGTATTGAGATGTATTGTTGAGATAATGTGAGGTATAGAGGAGACAAGAAGAAAGAAGTGGGAACAGCGAATAAACACGGCCTTTTAAAATATCCATCTATATCCTGAACTTATCCTAAGACATATCTGCCCAAGGCATATAGCACAGTCCTGAGACAACTTCAGAAGTGCTTCGGCAACTTGCCTATCACTGCGATCTATTCACTGTCATCCAAGACCAACTACAAATTAAATCACCCGCCGGATACAAACTCAGCTATCATCTCTTCAGCTCCCTCGGTGATCTCCTTGGATCGCTTATCAGTGGGAGCCTATCGACGAAAGTGCTTGACATCTTTGAAGAATCATGCCCAACCAAGGTATCTCATGTAAAGTTCTTAATAAGCTTACAGTCTATTTCGTTCACTCCCAGGACAGGTGTCTGCTGCTAAGTCAAATCTTCGAACTTGCCTCGGGAGCACGAATCTCTGGCCCCAGGCCTTCGTAGCTGCTGCCCCAAGTCCTTGTCTGATCTGATGACGATTTCATGGAAAAGATGGATGAGTCCAGTCCCTCCGTTACGAGTAGACGAAGTCCTGGTGAGCCACTTACAACTTCTTCGACATATCGGAGCTAGCACTTGGAGAAATAATCTGTTGACCAAGCCGCTGGGTTTCCGAGTTGCCCTTATTTCCATTCAGGCGTCGGTTATGTCCTACCAGGAATATATATGTCAAGTTTCGTCTGTTCCGCCATTGTCTCCTTCTCGAATACTTAAAGTTCATCATTGATGCTTTTCTCAAGACTCGCTATTGCATTGGCCTCGATCGAGGAGGGCTGCTCGATGGTTGTTGCATAGCGATAATCGGACGAGTCCTTATTCGCAGTGCAAAGCTCGTCCAGCCAGCTCAGGCTGTACTTTCATCGCAGAAGGGCTCTCCTGGTTGAAGCGTCAGCGGCCGAGCTCCCAGTTGAGGTCCCGCAGATCATGTGTTGATCATCAGACATGACCAAGGAGTCAAGCAATCTGTTCAAAGTCAACACTTAAGCTTAAACCGCGATTCAAGAGGCCCACCATCATCGAAGAAGCTCTCTCATCCTAGGTAGGTGACAAAGGGAAATTGATCTGAAGCAATAGTGACTGCGTTCTGCATCTTCCGGCGTTGACGCGTCTAGACGACGTTCTCGGACCCCTGTATCATAAGCAGCATCATCCGGTATGGTGTAGTGGCTAACATTTCGCGCTCTCATAACAAGAGAGAGATTAAGCACCGCGGAGCCCAGGGTTCGATTCCCTGTACCGGAGTCTCCTTTTGCTGTTTGCGTGAGCTCGCCTTGATTGATGGATGATAGTGTCAGGCTAGCAGCATCATCATGCATGCATGCTCTCTTTTTGTCGATAGATACCAGTGCGGGGGATAGATAGTTAAAGGAGCTGGCGAGAGTCTGGTTGGCAATTGGTAGTGAGTGTCATTGATAGCCTAAGAAACAGATAGAGGAGCAGGTATGTTACCGGCAAGAAATGAGAGACAGGTAAATAAATCTCCCAAGTGATGGCGAGGGGACCCGCCGCTCTGAGCAGCAGCAGTGATGTTTCGGAGCTGATGGATTGAGTTCTTGCCTCACTAGGTATTGAACTCCGAACTCAACTCCTCCTCCATCAACTAACTACTTCATCACCATTACGGACAGCTCGTGTTGTTCTCCCTCCCTTGTCCAAGTGGACTGTATATTTCTGTGATTTTGTCTAGTCGCGAACTTGCCATTTAACTTGACAGCGAGCTTGCAAGCGATATGTCCTGTCCCCCCTTGTCTGTACGAAAGCCATCCTGGAAATTGGAAATTGGAAATTGGAAATTGCGCCTGACTTTGTCTTTCAATCTTGAGTCCTGACCAAGAGGAGCCCGTCTCTTGGGTCACTCACTCCTCACAAGGCCCGGCGTTCGACCCGCAGCATGGACAATGTTAGTCTTGTTGCTGCGTTGACAGCAACAAGCAGAGTCTACGCTGCACGGCATTGCTGAGCTGCAGGATGCGGTGTTCCTCAGTCGACGTGGAATGCTAAGCTCATATACACTTGGACTTTCTCCCAAAACATACACCATGTATGTCTATCATTGTGACGAGAGATATTACAGCGTTGGTAAGGGGCGACATATCTCTATCCTCAGACGTATATGCCTGCGCTTCTTCGTTGGCCCCCTGTTTATTCCTCCTATCCTTTCGTCGCTCCTCCGTGTCCCTGGTGGGCGACATCTCGCCGATGGTCCGTCCCTTTCCTACAAGCAGTGCGTAGACCAAACAAGGCATGTCTGTGGCCAGGTATCTTTTGCTTTCTGAATCAGTATGTCAGATAATATTTACCTTAATACTCCGTACTTATGCTACCTCTTCACTTCTTGTTTCGTCGCCGTCCTTTGCATTCATTCATCAATGGCCAAAAAAAATATTTCTCTTCCGCATCACTCACTGTAGAGACATCTCTCCAGAGGAGCAAGAGATGTAGGTCTCCGGTACAGGGAATCGAACCCTGGGCTCCGCGGTGCTTAATCTCTCTCTTGTTATGAGAGCGCGAAATGTTAGCCACTACACCATACCGGACGATAAGTCTTGTGATTGTTGAAGTGCGCAGCGCTACCGCAACTCATGCACACAGTACCAATAGAAGCACGGACACACACACAATTGCACACAACAGACACATATACTTTGTTTACCCTCCGTCTATAGTAATAATACATGCCTCTGTTCCAAGACGATGCTTTGCTTCCCTGCTATAGTTTATCGGCATTTTCACTTCCAACTCCCCCTATTGACGGTTCCTTCGCCATGACAACAAGAAAAAGAAGAAAAAAAGCAACGTAGCAGATACATGAATAAAACTCCCTTCGTCTTCCCGTGAGCCTGTACGGCTCTCAAGTCTTGCGTTTGATATTACAAGCGTTGCCAGTTGACGCTGTCGACCTCCCTCACTCCATCATACCATCAGCAATCGCTAACCTTTGCTTCGCCGTCTTGGCTCGCTTTGTCCCCTTTCTACCCTTCTTGCCTTTGCCGTCGCTGTCGCCAGGTGTGGCTGCGGTAGCTGGCGTCGCGGCACCAGACAGGCCCTTGGATCCATCGTCAAAGTTACCCTCGCCTGAAATGTGTTAGCTCAGAATCCAAGGCATTAGTAAGACTGCTTTGCTCACCTTCATGATACATCTCATCCAGACTAGCCGTGTTCTCGGCCTTGCGTCGCTTGCCACCCTTCTTCTTCTGCTGCTTCTCAAGCTCGCCTGACTCGAGGAGCTCCTTCTCACGACGCTCGATCATCTCAGCTTGCTCGTCATCGGCAAGCCACATAGCAATATCACGGTTGCGGTTCTCGGGAGCACGACGGCCAGAGAAATCAACGCTTGCACCACCACCCTGGATGACGACACGTTGGACCTCTTCCTTCTGCATTGCTCTCTTACGAATGCGCTCTTCGATTGTACCGCGCGTGATGAGACGATAGACTGTGACCTGCTTGGTCTGGCCCAGACGATGTGCTCGATCCATGGCTTGCGAATCGATTGTGGGGTTCCAATCGGAGTCGTAGAAGATGACAGTGTCAGCGGATGTAAGGTTGATACCGAGACCACCAGCACGTGTAGACAGAAGGAAAATGAAGATCTCGGGACGGGTCTGGAAGTCGTGCACGGTGTCTCGTCGATCTTCCAGTTTGGTAGAACCATCCAGTCGGCAGTACTTGTAGTTGCGATAAGTCAAGTACTCTTCCATCATGTCGATCATGCGAGTCATCTGGAAATAGAGAAGTACACGATGGCCCTCGCTCTTGAGTTTGAACAGCAGTTCATCAAGCTTAGCCAGCTTGCCACTGTCAGTAACAAAGCGCCGCATGGAAGGAACAGAGATGTTGGTGAAGCCCTTCTTCTCATGATCAGGCTTAGGCAGCATCTCGCGAGTAGGCCATAACTCCATGGGAAGCTTCTTCTCCACGAGAGCCTTCTCCTCAAACAACGTAGGGCCATAGAGGATCTTGCGAATTGGTGCGTTAAACAAGGCTTCGCTACGTTCGGCCTCAGAGCCCCAACTGCGGCAAGACACCTGGATTGGAGGTGCTGAAGCGCGAGGTCTACCAGCAGGTTCCAGGCGGCCGAGACCAGACTCATTATAGTCTGATTGGGCGACATTCATCAACCGGGTCAAGACACCTTCACTGGTAATGTCCGCCAGGGGCTTTCGGTTCTGTCGCGCCCTAATCTGGAAAAGGGCATGAGCGGGAGTGTAGTTCTGATCCTCAGTATCAGTGTAGGCAACATTCATGTATCCAAGTCTGTCGCGTCTCTGAAGCTCCTTAGCAGCTCGGACAATCAAGCTTTGGTGCGTGGCCTCATAAGCCTCGTAGGGAGAGGTGTCGGCAAACCTAAGCCATGAGAATGCCTTTGATCCATCACAGCTCTCGCGGACGTTGTCTGGGCGCCAGACATTCATCATGTGGTTCAGTGCCTGGTCCTTCCAGCCTGTAACCTGACTATCCGGACCTGCCTTGTTGATTCGGCCTCCATTTCTCCAGATAAGGCGAGGAAGCTCGTATTCGATCAAGTTGCGACTCGAGTAACCCACGGCAACTTCGCTACCCTCACGGACAAACGACGCGGTCTCGGCAAAGTAGGCGCAAGCAAATGGCGAGTTGACCTCAGCGCGCTCGAAGAGATCAGGATGGTTACAGACCTTTCGGAACTGCATGACCAAGTTCATCAGTGTACCTGAATCCTGGTCGTCGCCCATGGTAGCCTTTTCGACGAGATCCATAATGTTAATCTGGTTTCGAAGATTACTGTAATACGCGCGTTGTCTGTAAGTGAGATCACAGAAGATATCCATCTCAATCTTGTCACCGAGCTCCTTCTGCACATGCTTCTTGACACGACGAAGCATGAAAGGCTTGAGAATCATGTGCAGACGCTTGAGCTGGTCCTCATTGAGCTTGGTATTACTTTGTGCGTGAGACTCAATATCCTTGGAGAACCATTCGCTGAACTCGTCGTGTGAGTCGAAGAGCGATGGCATGATGAAATGTAGAAGTGCCCAAAGTTCTTGCATGTTGTTCTGGATGGGTGTACCAGTAAGAAGCAAGCGGTTTCGGCAGTGGAAGTTGAGCAATGCCTTCCATCGAGAACTTTGAGAGCTCTTGATGGCTTGAGCTTCATCAAGAATCATGTATTGCCATCTCATCTTCTGGAAGTAGGCCACATCAGAGACAACCAGCTGATACGAGGTAACACAAACGTGGAAAGGAGCGTCTTTTCGGTATGTCGTATGCTTACGATCCCAGAACTTTCGGAGAACCTTTCGATCATTGGCGCCACCCCAGTAGGGTAGAATCTTGAAGTCGGGGACGAACTTGGCGATTTCCTGCTGCCAGTTGTGGAGAGTAGAAGCAGGAGCAACAACAAGGAAGGGTCCCCAAATATCGTGCTTCTCAGCAAGGTAAGCCATGACGGAAATAGACTGGACAGTCTTTCCGAGACCCATTTCATCTGCCAAAATACCGTTGATACCCTGCTCGTATAAATTGACAAGCCAATTGAGACCCTTGAGCTGGTATTCCTTAAGTTGGGCATTGATAAGCTTCGGTTGTTCAATCTCGACATCGCCCAAGCCCGTAGGGTTCTGGAAGTTCATCTCGCCCTCTTCATCCATGTCAAGACCCTGGTTATTGAAGTCACGGGCCTTCTTCTGGGCTTCGGCGATGGCATTCTGAGCGTTGGCCATAGCAGCAGCACGGAGAGCCTCTTCGCTGCCCTCCTCAAAGTCAAGGTTCTCGAAATTGGTAACCTTACCAGCGACTGGTCCTGTCGGTTCATCGATGTCAAGTTTCCGCTGGTCAATCTGATGGGCGTCCTTGGCGACATCCGGGTTGTCGGTACTTCGTTCCACCTCATCAGTCTTAATCTTCTTGCCGATGAAGTGAGAGTACAGCTCAGTCTGCGAGATAAGGAAGTTAAGCTTTCTCTTTTGACGGGCGGCTTCACGGTCAGCTTCTTCTTTTCGGGCATTCTCGATCTCCTGCTTCTCAGCAGCCTTGCGGAGATCTCGTTCTTCTCGCTCGTTACGCTTCCAAAAGCCCATCATGTCACGCATAACACGCTTTGCTCGAGCTTGGAGATCTTTGGTGCCCTTGTTTGTCCGTAATTGCCAGCGCTTTGCCTCCTTCGATGCCAGGATGGCTGTCTTTTTGAGATTTGATGCTTTTGTGGAATAAGAGTCCACGGCAAGCTTGAAGGTCTTGTTGACATCTTTACGGGCCATGTCTCGCCAAATTTGGTCGTAAATTTGGTTGTAGCCCTTGGACATGAACCGTTTCTCGTTGTCGGGGATGTCATCGACCTTCTCCTTGTCTTTGTCCTTGCTCTTCTTGCTTTTCTTCTCGACAGGCTCGTCTTCGGTCTTATCGCCGTCGTCCTTGTCTTTCTCTGTCTCAGCAGAAGGATCCTTCTTGGTTTTCTTGATCTTGATTCGAACGCGGTTCTCTTCTTTAGTTGGTAGTTCCTCTCCAGCATCAAGAGCGGCTTGAGCGGCTTCGGCAGAATCCTTTTCGGCTTGCTTTTGCTCCTTAGACTTCTTGAGACGAGGTCCACTACGGCCCTTGCCCTTTCGCTTGCCAGATGGCGTGCCGGCTTCCCCAGATTCCACATCAGAAGCCTGGAATGAAGACATGGTGCCACCCTCCAGGTTCAGCTCCAGATTACGGGCAGGACCCTTGATGCCCTTCTGGAGAATGAGTTTCGTCTGCTGTGCCTTCTTACTGGCGCGTTCAGCATCTCGAAGATGTTTCTGCCGTTCGGTTTCGTCTTCAGCAGCCTCGGCACGAGCTAGAGCTGCTTCTTTCTGCTCCATGGTAACAGCCATTGACTTCTCACGACGTCGCTTGCGCTGCATATCCTTCTTACGCTCCTTTTCGGCGTAAACTTCTTGTTCACGGACCTCATGTAGTGCTTCGTCGTAAAACACATCGTCGTAGCGTCGTTTACCGAGCTCTGCGTGGAGTACGAGCTTCTTGCCGGTTGAAGTCGCAAAAGCGGTACGCCGGGAGAGACCATGTTCCAGGTCGAGTTGATCCATTACTCGTCGTCGCTTCTGAGCTCGCTCCTTGTATTGCTGCTGATCAAATTCATCGGGTTTCAGATTTGAAGCCCTGTTGTCAATCTGTGTCTCGGCGTTCTGAATCTTCTTCTCCATCTCTGCTGACCAAGTCTTTGGCTTGGGCAGGCCATTCGCTTGTCGCTTAGCGGGAAGTCGAGGTGTTGTCGATTCCTTCTTGATCGATAATCGGCGGCCACTCCTGGGCGTAGCGGCATCTCGAATATCAGAAGCACGGCCTTTTGTTGACTTCCGGCCTCCTCGTTTCTTGGCAGGAGGGTCTCTTTCTTTGTCTCTACCAGGAAAAGGTTCGGGCTCAGTCTCGACATCTTTTTCAACCTCTGTGTCGTGATCCGCTTCGGGCTCTAGGGAGCGTTTTGTCTGTTTGGGTTCCCGCGAGTCGCGCTTCGGTTCTCGATCACGTTTGGATTCTCGCTCTTGCTTGATTTCCACTTCGGCTTCTCGTGAAATCAGAGGCGATTGTTCTTTGGGTTTTCGAGCGGGCTCAGAGCTGGAGAGAATGCTGTCAAAAGACATTGGGTTTGCCCTCGATGTCTGCAATGGTATTAGTACAAGTGAACATTCTGCATATTGGTTAGCACCTACGCTTGCCGATGCCGGCTTTGGAGGTGATGGAGCTACGAGATCAGACTTGTAAGGTGTAAGGGCAGAAGTCCCATTAGTAGTAGAAGTCATGTTGTTTGTAGCACCATGTCTCGCACTTGGAGAAGCGAGTAGAGATTGTCTCCCCAGAGGGCTGAGGGAACCAGCTGGAGGGTTCTGATGCGAATGCGATGCTGGACTTCGCGGCCGACTATATGATGGACCTCGTGGAGATGTGTAAGAGCCGTTGTAATATGAAGGAGTACTTTGTTCGGCAGATTGCGAATAAGGGTACGGATCGTGAGTCTGTTGCGTAAGAAGAGAAAAATTAGCTCCACGTCAGCAAGCTTAGTGGTTGTTTAGGTCTGGGTCGGAGCAGAAGGAGGTTGTGCGACGGAGTTAAGGGTGATGAAATTAAAAGGTGTTGCGATAGTGACAGTTTGATGGGAAATTAAGCTTGACAAGAGTGAGGGAAGGGAACAGGCATTGATGAGCTGGACGTGATGGGTGAAGATCTCGATGATCAAGACAGAATTGAAGGAGGATGATGATGTTGGGGAAGAGGAAAATCAAGGGACGTTGGGTGCAAGCAATCATATCGAGTCCGGGCGAGACGAGACGAGAGTCAAAGACAAAAAAAGAGTGGATTTGCCCCCCTTACCTTTGGAGTGCCAACCGGGGGCGCGTTGGCGTTGGCATTGGCGTTGTGCCAGGAGGCTCCAGGCGTCGCCGCGTCAGAAACTCGACGTTCCTTTGTTGTATCAGTTGTAGGGTCGTAAAAACCTCGCGATGCGGGTTTGGTTTCACGCGGTATATAAATGTCGTGGTTCGACCCGGGAGGGTAGTATGCAACAGGAGGGTGCAGCGGCGACACGGGCGGAGGACCAGCAGGCGGTGGTGCTGGAGGTTGACGGTGATGCTGCTGCTGATGAAGTCCTGCAGCTGACGATCCGGGTGATGATGAGTTGAGGCCTACAGGAGGTGGAAGTGATGGAGCGACGGGGCCGCCGGGTGCGCCCGTGGACGATGACATGTAGGGATTGGGCAATGCTGGACGAGGCGGGGATTGAAGGGAATGGTCGGCAATTTGAGTGTTTTGATGGTTGTGGCTATGACTATGGCTATGGCTATGGCCGTTGGGAGATGTAAAGGGAGGAGGACGGTATTCTGACTTGGGTGAGCGCAGACTAAAGGTCGAGTGCTGATGCACATTCGCGCCGCCTGCATTCGATGAGGCTGTCTCCGTTTCTCCTCCTATAGGCCCGGGTCCAGCTGAGTCACCGTCGCGCCTATTGCTGTGGTGATGGTGATGATGGTGGTGATGAAGATGATGGTGATGCGGACGGGAGTCTCGGTCATCATCTCCACCATCTTCTCTTTGTGGTGGCCGCTGCAGCACCGAGGAGTTGTAGCTGTTCTGATCCATGGTGATTGATGGTCTAGCGCCTGAATGGCAGACAGAACACAGCGAAACACCCGAGAGAGCAGGGAATGTGTTACAGTCGGACGGCCGGTGGTAATCAAGCTTGAGAACCCATGTGCTCGACAAGCAACGATGCGACGACGGTTTTCTGAGGGGGGGGAGGGTTATGTGTCCGGTACAAGATGCGCAGTCGATCAAACAGAGTTTCGCGATGCGCACGCCAGGCTGTTTGAGGAATCGTTACGTTGCGTTGCGCTGGGTAGCAGGCTGAGTTGCGATGCGATGCGATTCGCAAGTCGCAATCGGTGATGCAGCGAACTGCGAGAGAGGTACGTGTGGGATGAAAACGATGGGCAGTGATGGATCGCGACAATGTCAGGTCTGGGTTGAGCCCCAATCCAAGGCAAGTCGAAAGAGGATGCCCTGGCTGGGGGGGGGGCAAAGTGTTTTTGGTGCGGAAGTGTTGGTAGCGTGGCGCTGGGATACGGCGATGTAAGCGGCAGTCGAGATGGGGGAAGGGGACGCGAGACAGGGTTGCACTATACTGAAGTTTGTATGTTTACTGAGAGTCTTGATTTAAGGGGGGTAAGGGCCAATGGATTGACGAACAAAGCTACAGTAAAGTGTAAGAACAGCCGCAGGGGAAAGGATTATGACAATGTGAACAGCAAGAGAGAATCAGAAGGATCGGGGAACAACAGAGTGGAGCGGAGTTTGTTCTAGAGCTGGAGGTTAACCAAAATGAGGTGGTGATGGCGGGAGCTGGAGTGATAGCCCCAGTCCAGTCCAGTCCAGTCAATCAACACTCATCAACAAGCAAGGTAAGGTACGGAAACCCGGTAAGGCAAAGCGAGCCCAGGCGAGCCGAGTTTATGGTGGTCCAATGGGTCGAGCAAAAATACAGACACTTGCTGAGGATAATTACAGCGTCTGTCTTCTACATTAATGATGAATAATGACGACGGCGGTGGTGTGGGCGGCAGTGGAGAAAACAAAGCCTGTTGACACAGGCGGGAGAGAGAGACAACCAGGAAGTGAAGAGACAAGAGGCAGTGATGCAGAAGCTGATCGAGGGACGGCGATGGAATCGAGGAGCTGCACCAACGGGGGGGTTCTGGGGGGTTTAACGTGCCAAAATACCACCACTGAAATGAGATTTGCTTGCACAACAAGATCGAGTCAACGGTGAAGCAATCACAGCGATTATTTTTGTAATTGTGTATCACCGACACGTCCGAGGCACGATTCCCCAAAGAGGAATTGGCGATAGGTTCAATGTGAATTTGGGAGTTACCAGTCAGTATCTATGCCTTGCTGGGTGTTGATTCACTGAATGTGACAGTGTCTAGCTGTATCAGATGCGTCGATCTGGCTGTTGTCTAAAAGCCCTCATAGTAATCACGGCAAAATTCAAGTGCGTGCAAATACAGCTCCATCCAAATCAAGGCACACGCGAACACGATGTTCACTCAAGATTCCGCGTCGGAGCAGACTCGTTTCTCACTCTATTTTTTCAGGTCCCAAGTCTCATTCACCCCCTGTCCCGTTGGCCCCTGTCCCGTTGGCCCCCGTCCCATGTGGGTCTGACTCAGCGCTAAACTCTACAACGTTAAGCCCGTCTCGAGTTCCCCATCAGCCCATCCCCAGTCATCGGCAGCGGGGATAGGTTCCGGAGATCGCTTCAAGATGATATGTCTGTCATTTTGTGTAGGGTAGAGGAGAGGAATGTAATAGTAGGCCTTGGATGACCACATCATTCACTATAATAAGAAAACGCCTGTTTGCATTGATCTGATAGTGAGAAAAGACTTGAAAGGTGTCAACTTGAGTTTATTCGACGACAACTGAAGGTTAGATAAGCGTTGCAAGGCTGAAGCTCAAGTCCTCGAGCCTGCGTAAGTGAGAAGAATAGTTGCTCAAGTTTAGAAGAGTTTAGGATAGACTGCACATAAGTTTAGGACATATTTAGATAGTTTAACAAAATTTAGTAAATATTTGATTAGGTTTAGTACTAGATATTAGGTAGTCATAGGTCACTGCTCGACCTGAGTACCTAAGGACGAATAAACATAAAGAGAATTGGCCCCGTCAGAAGAATAACCCACCATTGAGGCCGACATAAGGTTGTGGATAACGCACGGGTAAAGTTGTGGTTGCTAGGCTAATATTTATGGTGGTGATAATGAATTTATTTAATGTTTGTGTTCGTTATCTAGGCAGGGCTATCCAAGTCCGTTTCGTCCCCATCATGCTCTGGTACTATCTGTCCACTTGTTGGTATTTTTCAGACATGATCATCAAGGCTGAGAATGATCGAGTCTTGCCGAGTCTGAAATCACAATCAGCACACATCTTCGAATGATCATTTCAGCAAATACAAATCACGGAAATGCGAGTAATTATGATGGAATCCATTTATTCGTACTCAAGGCTTAAACAGCCAGACCTGATGAGAAAGAAAATCTATCCGTGAATATTTCCACATCTTCGTGAACGCTTCCTGGCCTCTCTACTGAGGCCATGCCCATGCGTCCTGTAGCGTCGTTCGCCGTGGCCGTCTCATTCCATCCTAAGGTATCAAGTATCCTGATGGTCTAGCCACCCGCGCCGCTGCCGCTTTAAACCCATGAAAATACCCACATGATTGCCAATGGCACTCTCATCAACTTTTTGTGGATTCAATGTCCTCTATAGTCAATTTCCTTTCATGCATTCGTGCCAGATAAAAATCAAAATTCGTAATAATAAAATTTTCGCCTTAGACTGCTCCGGCGCTGATCATCTTCTTTCGGAGGTAGTTCTTGTACTCCGAGATGGAACCGTCCCATGTGCGGATAGTCTGGTTCTCGCAGACGAGAATCTGCTTGGCAATCTTGTCGAGCAATCTGTTGCCGTTAGCAATCATTCATTACAATTAGATTTATTGGTGCTTACCGGAAATCGTGAGAAACAACGATAACACCTCCGCTGAAGGCGTTGATGGCATCTGCCAGACTGTCGATGGTAGGGATATCCAGACCGTTGGTAGGCTCGTCAAGAAGTAACATGTTGGGGCTCTCAATGGCCAACAGAGCAAACACGATACGACTCTTCTGACCCTCAGACAGAGTACCCATCAGCGCAGTCTGAGAGTCACCGCTGAGACCGTATTTGCCGAGCTGCTGGCGCCAGTACTGGTAATCCTGAGACTTCTCACTGTACTTGTCGCGAACGAAGTCGAGAGCAGACTTTGTCAAGTCAAGCTGCTCGGAACTGTGCTGAGAGTAGAGACCAAGCTTCAAGTGAGTGTGTCGGGTAACGACACCGCCTGTGGGAGAAAGCTTGCCAGTCATGAGGCGGAGCAGTGTAGACTTGCCCACACCGTTGGGGCCGACAAGGGCAGTTCGGGAGTCCATGTCGAAACCAAGGTCAAGGTTGCGGTACAGATCATCCTCAGGCTTACCAGAATAAGAGAAGGTGACGTTATCGAATGACAGGACGGGAGGAGGGAGCTTATCAACGTCGGCGAAACGGAAAGTGAAGACACGATCCTGCTCGACAGGCTGGATGAAGCCATCGGCCTCCATCTTGTCGAGAATCTTCTGTCGGGACTTGGCCTGTCGGACCAGGTTGGCGTATGTACCAGCGCTGGCAATGAACTTCTTGATGTGAACAATTTCATCCTGCTGCTTCTGATAGGCCTTCATCTGGTTGGTCTCGTTCTCGGTTCGAGTCTTGCTGTAAGAGTCGTAGTTACCACCATAGTAGATGAGCTGCTTGCCTCGCATATCAATCATGTTGGAGCAGACACCGTTGAGAAAATCCATTGAGTGGGAGACGAGGACGAGAGTTCGCTCCCACTTCTTGAGGTACTCCTCGAGCCACACACAGGCCTCCAAATCCAAATGGGCAGTGGGATCATCGAGAAGGAGAACTGAGGGCTTGACGAACAGGGCCTTGGCAAGGGCGACACGCATACGCCAACCACCAGACATATCCTTGGTCTTCTTGTGGATGGTCTTCTTGTTGAAACCGAGACCAGTCAGGATAAGGGAAGCACGAGTAGCGAAGGTTGAGGGATCAAGCTTGTCCATGTGCTGTAAAATGTTAGTTTGGTACGTTGACAGTGTTGTGTGTCGACTCACCTCGTAGAGATCGAGGAGAACAGGGCTCTCAGGGCCCTCATCCTCGAGAAGCTTCTCAGCCTGATGGTCGAGACGCTCCAACTCCAGCTCAGCCTCTCGGACGACCCACTCAAGGGCGCCGAGGTCACTGGGAGGAGCACCCTCGTTGAGAAGGTAGATATCGAGATGCTCAGGAATGGGGTACTCGCGGGCGGCGATGGCCTTGAGGAAGGTAGACTTTCCGCAACCGTTCTCACCGAGAAGACCGTATCGTCGACCGTAGGTCAGTTCTAGAGTGGAATCGGTGATAAGGACTCGACCGTGGAAGACCAGAGAGGTACTGGTGATCTTGACGTCCTTGCTGGTTTGAGTAGAGGCGAGGACACCGGTGGTGACACGGTCGGAGATACCGTGCTTGTCCATCTGCTCGGCGAGACGCTTCACCTCGTCGAGCTTTGCGCCTGAAGTCGCGGGGGCATCATCGTCCTTGATGGGGTTGCCGTGGGCGTCGAGCTCAGGCTCCTCAGTCTTCTTGCCCTTCTTGCCCTTGAGCTTGCCCTCGGCAGCCTTCTTGGCAAGACGCTTCTCCTTGGATGAAGAGGGGGCCATGATGAGGAGGTGTGTAGGAAAGAGAAGAAAAAAAAAAGACCGCGGGGTTGAAAGAACGGAAACTGTCGGCGGGGTGAGGATGTCCGTCTAGGAAATCAAGTCCAAACCGGGGTATATGAGGTGGTTTGGAAAATGACCGTTCGATGAAGAGCGATGAAGAAGAGAGTGAGATAGATGGAAAAGTTAAGTTGATCTGACCGACAAAGAAAAACCAGGGCAGCCAAGCAAATAACAATGAGTGTGGCGGTTCCAGCCAGTTCCCGCCCGGTTCACTTCTACAGTGAGTGGTTGTGTCCAGAGGAACCTAAGGCGGGGTGAATTTTTTAATTTTGGTGGGGCAGATTTACAGATTTTTTGACTGACGACAGAGTCAGGCACCAACTAAGGCATCAAGGTGTGTTATTTTCGATAAGCTGCGAGTGTGATGATCCAATCGATAGAATAGTCTTGATGAATGAGATAGTATAAAAAGGGACCCGACTTGCTTAGGCTCTACTGTGAACTTATTCTGCGCTTTTTGCGGTAAATTGTTCTTATCTTCTCTATCGAAACCCAAAATAAATATTTTTTTCTGACCTGACGTCATCAATCCACACAATATGAGCTGTTGAGTTTCAGGACTTTCTTCTCGTGCAGGCAACCTTGAAGGACGGCGAACCCGTAGCTTTGTAATAATACTCGATTGAATGCATTCACTCGGGCTTACCGGTCGAGTTGTTGAAACCCACGAGTCCACTTTGCCTCTCTGCTGTAACTCACCACCAACTGAGAGGCGTTATCTATCACCTGAAGATGAGACTGCCGCCTGTTGCGCCTGGAAATAGCCGTCGGCTGAATCCCTGTGCTCGTGTATCAGGCATTTACACTGCCTGCAGTCGAACTTGTAACTGATCAAGATGAACTGAAGCTGATGCTCGCCTCGTTCGATGTAATGCCGCTCAGTTTCGATGCCACATAGAGGGAAATAGCCTGATAGCCAAGCGACTTCATCCGAGTACGCGAAAGTTTGTTAGATATCCTCAGGATACCTTTCCAATCATGGCGAGGTCACATAGAATAAGTTCCCGTTCATAAGTCATGTACATAGACGTCTTTTGATCATTAGCTAAATTGTCTCACAGACATGGGCCAGTCTTAGTTTCATGAAGTTATTTCATCACCGAACACCGCTACAGCACAAAGATTATGATCTCCCAAATTAAGAGGAAGCCTCGTTGTTAAGAGCATCGAAAGCAGTCTTGCCCTCAAGTTCACTCTGCTTAGGACCAGCATCCCGGCCAGCGGCAGTCTGCTTCTGTTGGAACTGTTGCTCAGCAAGTCGGCTGGGGTCATCCTGGCTGCCAGGCTCAGACTCCAAAGCCTTCTTGAGGCCATCCTTGGTGTTAGAACAGTCAAATCCCTCCTTCAGGTTCTTGCCGTGAGGTCTAGATTCCTTGATATACTGGTTCTCGACATAGCTGGGAGCGGTGCCGGCCAGAGACTTGGGAGCAGAGTCATCGGACTTTGAGGCAGTTCCGGAAGACTTGGAAGCAGAGCTAGAGGTCTTGGAGTCAGAGCCAGAGCTGGGAGCGGAAGATGTATCGGTGTTGCGGCCAGAGCTGGTGTTCTCGGATCTGGAGGTGGGCTGGTTCTCCCCGTGGATGCCCTCGTTGGAGGCGAATTCGCCGCCCTCCTTCAAGGACTCGGCAGCGAGAGACTCATTGGGGACTGTACCAGCACCCTCTTCCTTTACGGGAGCTTTCTGGCCGAGATCGACCTGACCTGTTAGTTCTGATATGAGACGAGTCTTTCTAATGCTTACCTTTTGACCGTGACTGGGGTTCTTGGTAGACATGATGTTTGATGTGTTGGGGGAAAAATGAATTCGTTTATTTTGACAGATTGATTAGTATGTAGAATAGGATTGATACATATGCCAAAAGGCTCCTGAGCTCTTTGATATATACAGAGTATAGGCTCGATGACATCATGGTGGTGTTTCTTCACTAACGCCAAACATGACGCCAAATTACATCATGCAAGGACCTAGCCACGAGGATTTGGCTTGTAAAACAAGCAAAACAATATAAACCAAGGACTTTTTGCTCGATAAGCGAATGGGTTGGAAAATTCCACGACAAAGCTTCCCCATACACATCGAGATCTGAGCTGTAGGTGCCCGAGCCTCACTACGTTGGGTGTAAGACAGCTGATGCATTGCAACATCACACAGACCATGAGTAACGCTAAAGTGGAAGAGTAGAAGCTTTAGATTTATAGAATCCCACCCTCACTGGCATCTCACTTTAGTGACAGCGGCATGACGGTGTAGACTTGGTTGGACTTGATGTGTCTGCCGGCCTAAAAGAGCATCTTGTCAGACAACATCAACAACACCAAGTCTCCCATGCAAGATTCCATGAATCCTGCCTGTCTTTGGGATCTGAACTGGAACTCCGGAGCTTTTGCACCTGGTTTCCTTATTCCCCGGTTCTTAGGAGACTATATTGGCCACTCATGCATGTCTGTGTAATGCTGGGCGTGGAGAATGATCTTGGCAGGATGACCTCCAAGCTACACCTTGCTCTCATGAACTAGACGCACTCGCCTCACGTATATCCAAAAGGAAGTTAACGAAATAGACCTTGTCTTACGGATAGTCCCGCAGTGTGCCCTAATTGTGAACTGAAGCCCCGAGTATTGAAACTTCGCCCGATGTCATAAAACTGGCTTATTCAATCGCGTATATCGCTTGCGACATGGCATGTGGGGATGGTATCGGATTGTCATACTTCTGTTTCGACAGGCGAAGTACGAGACCTTGCTTTTTGTGCTCATAGTTTTGGGCAGTACCATATCTTGATGAGTAATCATTCTTGAGATACGCAATTGAGAATAGATAATTCCTTTCTTCACAAGTTAGCCGTACCACCTCTGCATAAAGTTTGGCCAGGTACCGATGTGATGATGATATAGAACAGACTTGATCTAGCATTACAAGCACGCGAGAACACATCGCAACAATCTGTGCATTCCTTCAATTCATTAGATTTGCCGTAATATGAGATTATCAAGTTTCTTTCCCGTCCACCATCAAACAGGTCTAGTTTGCGTTACGAAGAGAAAACAAGATTATCCCCGACGTTCGGCGACAAGAGGATGTTGACGATCTGATAACGAGCTATTATCTGAGTTGTCATGATGGCCTAAAAAATTAGAATTCACATCGTTGTCGAGACTCTCGAACTCGGTTCTGCCTTTTAACGACGTTGATCTGCCTCGACAGAACACCTACGAGCAGTAGGCCTTATTCAACCAAATGACACAAACATGGATTTGCAATGTATCGCCGTTAGTCTCAAAGTCACACAATATTTCATGTGCTCTTGAAGACGTATTCATGGCGATATCATGTGACAGTAGCTGAGTGACACTTGTTTGAACATGGCGAGTAGTGAGAGGCCGCACTCGATATTGCCTGTCTCGGAACGATCAGTGCGTGCACCAATATACTCCGCAGTGTATCACTGTATCTCATTAGGTCATTTCGCCAAGGAGGACCGCTCCAAAGCTGGGTACTCGAGCCGTTGTCAATGATGGAACAACTCAACCTCATGCTCCTCATCACCTGATACAAGACTGAAGTGCAACGGGTCATGATAAAGTCACTTACGGAGATCGATAACATACCTTGATAGTGGGAAGTCTGCAGTAAATACATCTCTCAATGTTCCTTCCAACGGATGACGAAGTTAATGATCGTTGCCAGGATCTGACGATGCCAAGACTCGTGTAAAGGCACTCATCTTCACATTCTCAATGAGTCTGCAGTAGATCTCGTACGAAAAGGAGAGGAATTTCATCTGTTTTAGAGGTATACTCCTTCTTTGTCCCTCTTGTTACTATATCTAGTAGTCTTGGTGTGTTCTGCTCCTCGACCTTGCTACCAGCATCTGCATCCATCCTCCATCCACCACTTTGACGGTCCGCATTAAAGCAAGTTTATTCTTTATACGGACAAACAACCACCACGGAACACTTTGTGATATGAAGCAAGATCTTCGCAAGGCTTTGTTGTCAAGCCACGGGCCAAGGCTGATATTTCACAGGCGTGACGCAAGTATGAAGAGAAACTCAGCCGTCAAAGGTGATACTTGCACCCTACAGCGGACCGAGACGGCGATTAAGTCGCATGATCGGCCGGTGGTAGGACCCATTCAGCGGCGCCGGACCTTTTGATGCATATGAGAGGTCAAATGCTGACGGCTCGTTGAGTTGAATGGCAAGTTATGGAAAAATTGATGCAATAATTGAGCAGCTGAAGTGCAATTAGAGTCATCGGTCTGGCATGCGCCTCAAGAGGTTGACAACCATCAGATCGCCCTACTCTGTACGCTAAGGAGAATTATTTGAACAGGGCAAGGTCTCTAGCAAGGGCTCTGGGAATAGAAAATTTTCGAAACACGCCATTCACATGAATCAAGTCCACAAATAATTAAAAATAACAATACATACGATAAACAATACGGATAACGATGCCGGGAGAACTCGTGTACCACGACGGCCACTATCACCGGACTTCGGCAGACCGGCCGGAACAACGGCATGACCAGAAACGCCCTCAGCATGGACTGTTACAAAAGACTCAAGATGCCTGGGGCCGAGTCCTTTATGGCGTTGGTAGCGTCTATTACAAGATTCGAGGACAATGAAGGATGGAAGATGATGACGACGCATATACGAGAGAGGAATGGAAAAGATGATCCAAAAGAATGACTGCAACTCGACCAGCCATCGACAGAAGCGTACTCCACTGTTCATGTCCCGTCTGTCTATCGCCAACGCGATCAAGCTTCGAGATGTCGTCGCCTGAACCACTATATATGATGATGATAGACAGGTCCCAGCGCTGATCAAGGGGAGACAACAGGGAACCCGTCCGGGAGTATCACAGTCAAGCTCGTGCCAGAACGCAAGTACCGGGTCGGGGATGGATATTATGAGCTCCATACTCCGTAGATGTGCACAAGTGTCTATGCTCTGCTTTGCATCGGTTTCAGAGTACGATAGGTGGAGGGACCAACCAGGAAACAGGAGTGAGAGATACAGTGTCCCTGATAGGAATGACACGCGCCCCTGAAAGGATTGACGAACCCTTTGAGACAAAGGTACCAACCGGGCCGAGCATACACATCCCGGAAGGGAAATCGAAAGCAACGCAGCACGAACACACGTAAGCTCTTTGTTCGACCCGATACACCCAATTCGATTCACCCGCCGCCGTTCGCCGTTGCCAATCAACATCCGAAAATTGTGAGCCAAGACGTCAAGACATAGGCATTTAATATCATAATATTGCAATTCCGTATTCATCATGCCAAGTGAACGCGGTCAAAGTCGTAGACAATGAGTCCCACCGCAAGCGACTCGAGACAATTTCCCAAGTGTCATTCAATGTCGTATACATGCTCAAGGCGAGATGCAGAATCAATGGCGGCTCAGACCAAACCCGGGCGAGACCGCCTGATGTTTTGTCGTAGAACGGATAATCGGTGGAAATTGTCCCCTATTCTGTCTGTACAGTGCAATCTCGCGAGGCACTAACAAACCATGCACCAGGAGAGGCCAAGCTCAATATACCACCGTCAACAAGATGAGATCCCTCTGCAGCAACCCCTGATTGGCCACGGATGGCGCTGGACAAGACCCAAACAAGCTTCAATCTCTGAGCTGCGCCTCGCAACCGACAGGGGTTCTTTGTTCCGTGGTTGGTTCATTCGTCAATCCTCGAGGGGATCTGCTTGTTTTCGAGGACCAACCTCTTCACCGTAGCAGGCACGGTGCCGCTCTTCCACTACAACACAGCCGCTGCCAACCCCTTGCCAGGACTATTAGCGGCTTAGGCAACTGGGGTTCAGGGGGGGAGGGTCGCCTGGGGGGCCACTCCAGAAGCCCAGGGATGGTCCCGTAGCTAGACTGCTTTAGTGTCAGTGCTAGCCACCCCATGCATTCCAATTTCCATTTACTTTTCAAATCGCCCCATCCCTCGAATTCCATCTTCCTTCTCTCTTCCTTCATCAAACCTTCGCTAACCTTCAATTCTTCGTCGCCGTTTTATCCTATCGGTTCTCGTTACTTTGAGGCCGACCTTTAACTTTCTCCGACACTCATTTACAAACGCTCTTGCTACTCGATACGATTGCCTCTCTTCCGGCTCACTCGTCGCGAACTCAAGGAAGAAGGGGTTTCAGCATTCCAACAACAATTTAGGCGTTGAATAAAATCATCGCCTCATTCTCGTCATTCATTACTCCCTGTTCTTTTTGCTTGCCGTTCGATACACAACACAATGAAGTTTTCCGCTGCCATTGTCGCCGCGGCGGCCACGGCTGCCAGCGCCAAGCTGGAGCCCATCACTATGAAGGTATGCGCCAGGCCTCAGGGTATCGCCATCTGATACTGACAATTCCAAGGGATCCAAGCTCTTCTACTCCAACGGAACTCAGTTCTTCATGAAGGGTGTTGCTTACCAACAGGATACTGCCGCCGCTGGTCAGACCAACACCAAGGAGACCACTTATATCGATCCTCTCGCCGATGAGGATGCTTGCAAGCGTGATATCCCTCTCCTCCAGCAGCTCGGTACCAACATCATCCGAACTTACGCCGTCAACCCCAAGGCCGACCACACGGCCTGCATGAAGCTGCTCGACGATGCTGGAATCTACGTCATCTCTGATCTTTCTGAGCCCAGCGTCTCGATCAACCGTGATGACCCCAAGTGGGATGTTGAGCTGTATGAGCGGTACATTGCAGTCGTCGATGAGCTTGGTCAGTACGACAACGTCGTCGGTTTCTTTGCCGGTAACGAGGTCTCCAACAACGTCTCCAACACACAGGCTTCTGCTTTCGTCAAGGCCGCCGTCCGTGACACCAAGAAGCACATCAAGAGCAAGTTCTCCCGCTGGCTCGGTGTCGGATACGCCTCCAACGACGATGTCGATATTCGTGAGCAGATTGCCGACTACTTCAACTGCGGTGACGACGACTCCCGCATCGACTACTGGGGTTACAACATCTATTCTTGGTGCGGTGAGAGCAGCATGGAGGACTCTGGTTACACTGAACAGGCCAATTTCTTTGAGAACTACTCTGTCCCCGTCTTCTTTGCTGAGTATGGTTGCAACGAGCCCAATGGTGCTGCTGGCCGTATCTTCGATGAGACCACCGCCCTGTACGGCGAGAAGGTCATGACCGAAGTCTTCAGCGGTGGTATCGTCTACATGTACTTCCAGGAGGCCAACGACTACGGTCTCGTCAGTATCAACAAGAACGATCAGGCTGTCAAGCTCAAGGACTTTTCCCAGCTCCAGAGTAAGGTCAACGCTGCTAAGCCTTCCGGTGTCGAGGAGGACAGCTACAAGCCCACTGGCAAGGCCGCCACCTGCCCCGAGCAGTCCAAGAACTGGAAGGCCAACAGCGTCCTCCCCCCCGTCCCCGACTCCGACCTGTGCGACTGCATGGTCAAGAGCCGAAGCTGTGTCCCCGCTGATAACCTCAAGGCTAAGGACTTTAACGACATCTTTGGTTACATCTGTGGCGAGGACAAGAAGATCTGCACTGCTATCAACGCCAACGCCACTGCTGGTATCTATGGTGCCTACAGCATGTGCTCTGACGAGGCCAAGCTTGCTTACATCCTCGACGCTTACTACGTCTCCCAGAAGTCCGCTGCCGATGCTTGCGACTTCAACGGTAAGGCCACCACCCAGAAGGCCGAGAGCCAGTCCTCTTGCTCGTCTGCTCTCGCCTCCGCCAGCAAGATCAACGAGGAGGTTGCCACTGCCACCTCTGCCGTCGCCTCCGAATCCACCGGTGGAACCAGCAGCAGCAGCGATGACAACAAGAAGAACTTTGGTCTCCAGGCTGCCTCCATCGCCCGCGTCTTCTCCCTCGGTGACTTTGCCGTCGGCGCCTACATGGCCGTTGCCGGTATCGTCGGTGCCGGTATGGTCCTTCTGTAAAAAGGAGGTTCTTTGGATAGGCCGATCTTGGTATGATTAAAGTTTCTTGCGGTGGGCTTCTTGGGAACGTGCGCTTTTTACTAGTTGTGTTTTCTCCTTTTTGTGTATCCAGCATCGCCGGTGCCGCATGGCTTGTGATTAGAACGAGATAGATGTCTAATGCCATCTTGCGCGATTGCTATGCCAGTCTGTGAAGTGCTTGGGTGAAAATTATACATTGTAATGTAATAGACTATCTCGATCTTGAGTGAGAAGATGACTTGCACACAAAAGCCGTTCTCAGCTTTGTGACTCAGTGAGATGGCATGGTTCGGGCTAAATGAAACGCCTCTCTCGACGTCGCGCTTCTCAATGCATACTGGAATTATACCGAGCCTGTGTCTGTACTGTCGAGAACAAGACCTTGTCAAATCTCTCGCATTACCTCTATTAGACTCAACATAAATTTTGCAATTCTTCTAAATCTTTTCCTAAGCCTTGGGTTCCTACTTTAACCCCTTGATTTGCTCTTGCCGTAGCTATAACTGTGGCCAGGATTCAAACGCCTTTGAGGATGTAAGGGGCCCGGGCTCATGAGGTGCCTATTCATGTGAGGATCATGCTCTCGCAGGCGTGACTTCCAGGGGCTTGCCGTTATCCGTCATTCTCCCTGACACAGTTTTCTCTCTCATCCTCTACAAGCAACATGTCGTCTTCGGACCAGGAGCCTTGGTGGATGCCAAAGTTCCTCGATTCTCAAGAGTCGCTTGATCCGGCGCAAGCCTTGCTTTAGAGTACGTTCAAGGTTATCAGCGCCCAATAGTATGTATGTCCTTTTGACTCTGGGGGTCAAGCATTGCGCGTTGGGATACGTATCGAGTTCGAAGACGAAGGAGGGATTGGCAAGCCAGCTATCTCAGCTCTAGTCGCCCTTATCCTATTTTATCGCTGTAACCAGTCGTTGAAAGTCGAAGAATTGGGCAACAACTCAATCATCTAGACCTTGACTGGCTCCACTGCATGAAAACACTTGCGACTCTATTGACAAGATTTTGCCTCTTGCTGCAAAATTTATTTATCCTCAAACATCCTCCAACTGAAATGCTGGTTTGTGTTCTCACCAGGCCTGCGTTGCGCACTCCTTGTTGCGAAACCTGACTTGCAGTGAACGCCAAGACGACCGACAATGACAAACGAGCTGAATTCTCACCTCTTCTTGAATTGTCAGAAGAGGAAGTTTGTCGCCTCCAGGCAAGGCTGGGTAATGTATTGAGTGGTCTCCGCTTCCCAAGGTAGAGTGTGAGTTCCCAGAGCTTGTTCTACTGCATATTGAGCACCAGGAGGAATTTGCAGAGAGGAACTTGATGATAACAGAGATTATCGAGTTTCATGTATCATTATCATTTGCATAGTTACAGTTGGTCGGTTTTGTGGAGCGCTGTCGTTGGATTGTTATGCGGTGGAAGAGTGGGTAGGGTATATAGTCTGCAAGCTAGCATCAACTTCCGCCTTCGGGCAAACTGGTCGTACGTGTTGGTCCTGTGGTTCAGCAGCTAGACGAGTTCGGCTAACATGAAAGCAGTATTGAAACGATACAGGTAAATAATCCAGAACACCCGTGTTCGACTCCAACTAACATCCACCCAGAGAAGATTAGCATGGCCCCTGCACTAAGGATGACACGCTCAATCAAAGAGAAGCTTGCAATTTTTTTTTGCTTCTTCTTTCTAATCTTTTTTGCTATCAGATATAGTGGTCGTCCATCGCTTGATATTTTGTCGTGATGTGATGAACGTGTCAACTCTGCGTGAGTGCAAGGTTAACTCTGATTGGCTGGAATAAAAACAGACACCTCATCTCCACGCGTACTCACTTAAGCATAGCGTTTTGCGACGATTTGGAAGCTGCCTTGAACTTGACGACAACGTGTAGAGTCACGATCGTGAATGGAGTTTGGTTTCTGGCAAATTGCTTCTGAAGATACGCTTGGCTTGTGAACTTGTACCCCTCACTATACTGGCGACTTGCTTCCGTGGCTCTTGGCCAAAGCGGCCTACAGGAGAGTGACTCGGAAATGCAGCCGAGGGCGCCTTCCGGCTTTGTCTTTTCAGATCGAGCGCGATAGGGCTGAGCAGCCGTTGAGATCTCCGGGTGTCGGCACCACGGGGTCTCTTCCCAAAGTCTGAAGATACTTGGGAGACAAAAGCCACAGCCGATGTCAAGGGGAAAGGGAGAACCTCAAGGTCATACTAGGCAGACGCGTGCTTTGCCCGAGTTGGCTCAAAGGATCACTGTTTTGTTACAGGACGGGTGTTATACTGGTGATTGTGACTACAGCAAACACAGCCAGGCTCTACCGTCACAATGAAGCAAACCGTTTGCATACGGCGTTCGCACGCTCGCACGCTCGCACTTGGCGGTCGTCCTCTCAACCAAGCCGTGCAAGCCATGGGCGGCGTCAAGGGAACCCTCCTCAACTTCAACGCCGACATTACCAGCGCAATCGCCAATGTCCGCGCCAACGCAAAGACCGACAAGGAGACGGCCTCTATCCTCAGCGACGCATCATCCTCGTTCCCCAGCTCGCAGAACCCACCTCTTCTTCCTCTCCCCGCGGGCGGTGTCGGCAAGGTCAACTCGCTGAACGGCTACGCTAAGGATAACCTCGAGGGACACCCCGTGCATTTTCGGTATGAGGCTGCCAATTGTCGCCTGTTTTATACGCAGCGCATGCTGGCTTCGCCTATTGAGTCGTGGAGACGTGCTAGAGGTGTTGCGTGGAACAACGAGCCTTGCGTGTCGGGCTCAACGACAAATGGTGATGGAACTATTGGTGATAGGACTCTCAAGTTTGATGATTCTCGTGTTCGCAGTCGCGCGAGTGGAATCAAGGGACCTGGAGAGTTGAAGAAGTGATGGTTGATTCATGGTAAACGGCGTTTGGATTAGATGGTGATGTATTTAGCAGGAGATGGAGTTGTTTGTTTTGTATAGATTATAATGGTCATACCGATATTTATGTCATATTGTGTCTTGTTCGGATTTTCTGTGGCTTGTATCACAAAGCTTCACGATCCCGATCGATTAAGCAAGCCAATGACGTCAGACAACTCCAAGCAGGCACTGGCACGCGACAACCACAAGCTAAGCTCTGTCCTACGTAGACCATATCCTTCCTCCTCCTCTCCCATTTCTCTTCTTGACTTCACAATCAGTTCTCCTGCGACATTCTTTCTGCACAGACAATATCGTTATTCCGAGGTCGTCATGCCTCTCCTCCCAAGAGTCAAGTCGGCCGCGGCCAACAGGTCCCAGACCAAGAAGCAAAAGTTCAAGACGTTTATGCGACAGTGGTTCCTTGTCAACTGGCGCGATTTACTCACCATGGCCGTAGTTGGAGCCGTTGCTTTTGGTGTATGTTTCTTCTCTATGTGTTTGATCGTCGCTAATCTGTTAGATCTATCATTCTCCTGTCATCATCACTCGAACGTTTCCCGTCACCTTTAATGCGACCTCTGGAGATATCGTCTACCCGCAATGGGCGTACCCTGATCGCGGTTGGATTCTCCCCTCGTGGCTATCGGGTCTGATATCGATCGCTATACCTATCATAACCTATATCGTCGCCCAATTCCGGATCAAGTCGGCATGGGACGCGAGCAATGCCATCATTGGAACGAACTGGTCCGTCATTCTGGCGTCTCTTTTCCAGGTCACCCTCAAACAACTTGTCGGTGGTTTCAGGCCGTATTTTCTCGATGTTTGTATGCCAGATATTTCTCTCTCCAAAACACACAACAAGACTGGTCTGAACGGAGTTGGTTTCTACCAAATCATGTACACCACCGAAATCTGCACCCAGCCTGATAAATCGAGGATCCAAAATGCCATCACTTCGTTCCCAAGTGGTCACACAACAGCCGCTTTCGCCGGATTCGGATTCCTCTTTCTATGGCTCAACGCCAAACTCAAGGTCTGGGCAGACCACAAGCCCGCCTTCTGGAAACTTTTCCTCACATTCCTACCTCTCCTCGGAGCAGTCCTAATTGCTGGTTCGCTCACCATCGACGCTGCGCACAACTGGTACGACATTCTTGGAGGCGGTTTCATCGGCACGATCATGGCATTCGCATCATATCGATCCACTTATGCTAGTGTCTGGGACTGGCGCTTCAACCACCTCCCGCTTCAAGAGACGGAGGCTTTCCGGTATGGATTCGACGGAGACCTGGACTATGCTGCTCAGACCATATCTATGGCTGCTGGCTGGGGAGGCAAGAAGGTTAGGTTGCCTGAAAGCGCGAGTGCCCCTGCTGTCAGCTCCGAGTCTACGCTTCGAAGTGGCGCCGAGGAGATAGAGAACCTGGATGCGAATACTAGAAGGAAGCGAACCAGGCCGGTTGGAGATGAGGCTGTCTGATGAAGAGGCTTGAGTTTACACAAGGATAGATATCTGTAGTTGGAAGCTTGGCATAGACTTGCATATCAATTATAATGACACTGATACGATTGGCTGAGACCTAGTTCCTGATCGAAACTGTTGCGTTGTTTGTGAATGGACTGATCAGTTAAGTCGGCTAATGAAAGCTTTCCCCCATGGATGTTCCCAAGCACAATTGCCATTTTTAACAGTCAACTCTCGGCCGGCAATATACAACAGAATGTGCGTAGGTCTACTCCGTAGACAAAAAGGGATGCTGATCAACATAACTACGATTCAAAAGGAAATGTCGGTGGAGAGGCTCGAACTCTCGACCTTTGGATCACCCTGACTTCTCGTCAGATCAATCTGATGGCAGATATGAGACCAACGCTCTA
>VYWZ01001615.1:0-25413 GCA_008711595.1 Fusarium xyrophilum | reverse complement strand
CACTTAGCGTGATTTTAGTGTCAGTAAAGACTTTTGAAACCTACCTCCGTATAACGATCTATCATTCACCAGCAACCGGGGGCTCCACAAAACTATGAGTGTGAACACAATTCATGATTCGATCAAAATGTAGAGATGCGTTTTTGTCGATATTGTTATTTTGATTTTATTATTAACTTTCATCATATGCATTGCTTGATGATTACGCGGCACTGGGAATGGAGGCGAACAACGGGAAATGGCGGAGAGAAGGGATAGGATGTTTGAGAGACATGGCGACCAGCCGTGTCTTGAATCGCGAAGGCCGACGCACTGTAGCATTTAGTGTTTAGATATGCGGTCGCAAGAGTATGCCTTGCTCATTAACGTTTTCAGCCAACAATGGTATCATCTGAAGAAGAAAGTCAGCTCATGGATGCCCAAAACTCTGCTTATCTGTTCCAATAAATTCAGAATAACTTGGCCTGATTGAGAAGCGGCAGGTCCCTGGTTCTAAGACCTTATCCAGAACTACACCGGAGGTAGTCTCACTGAGATAAGACGGTGGCACGGCAAGACCGCTAATTAATACTGCTGGCGGGCTTGCAAGGAGGCTCAAAAAGGAAGACAACATCCGGTCAAGCTCCGATAGCTTCACAACCATGCATTTTCAGCAATCTCAAGGTTCCGAGACATGGGAAACAGCGCTCTCGTCCAACACAACATATAAAAGAGCCCTTGGTTCAGTAGACTTGGAATCCTAAATCAGGGGACTGAAATAAATCTGTACAAGAGCCGCAAGAATATTCCTGAGATCTTCTGAATCTACCTAGATATTTTTATCACTTTTAGGAATGAGGTCCTGAGTTTTCTGCGGCCACCAAGAGTGTAAGGATCCTAGATTCCGCCTGCATCTCCACATGTAAGACAAGAAGCTTGGCCTTGAGCTTCTTCCAATGTCGGAACCGACCCGAATCTCGCAAACAATGCACAGACCTAGTAGTAGGGCCCTGATCTAATCGATACCAACGGCACACTCAATTCAACCGGGCCTACCTAATTAGGTCATTCCAGCTAGCCTAAGTATACGATTTAATAGGGGTTAGTTATATAAGCCTAATTAATATACCTTTATTACACTAGGCTTTAAAAAGCAATAGCTTTTTTAAGTACTATAGACTTGAGATAGAAATAGTAAAACATATATATAAAAGATACAATTTATATTACTTATTTGTTTTCAATAAATAGCAAAATAAGCATATATAATCAATCTGTATACTAATATCTCTAGATTATAGGTTAAATAATTAGCCTGTCTTGTAAGGTCAGGCCCTACAGCCTACATAACCGACCTAATAGGCCTAGCTTAATACCTATAGGTTATATAAAGTCACTGTAAATTATACAGACCGTATCGAGTGTACCCGTTCGTATCGATTGGATCGGGGCCTACCACTAGGCTGACTTTACAGTTAGTTGCTTTTACTTCGAGTCCGAGTATTTCCACGTGTCTGAGTTGAGAAAAGTGCCGTATGGCAACACGGCAAAGTCGAGAACGCTGCAATCAAGATCTGACGAGGGGAACGCCCGGCGATGTTTCGTGTTTCCTTCTTTGAGCATCGCGTTTCGTCAGTGAGTCAGGCTTCAAGACGATCATTTTTGCGAAAGCCCATCCATGCAAGGGCAGGGAAAAGAAAGGTTGCTCGGGGTGGGGGCAGTGGAGATGAGGACTGTAACGTTAATGCAGAGTTGATGGGCAAGGATATTGAGTTTGTGTTGCTCGAGTTTGGATGGTGCATGGTTACGCAGCAGAGAACATCACTCTCTGGAAGAGCCGGTAAGTTACTGCTTCGCCATTCCTCCCAGAAACAACCTTCAATGTTTTGCGATGGTCCCCCAAGTCCTCTAGTCAGGGCGTGAGCATGGTGGCGCCAAGCCTCTTCCTCCAACTTTTGACGCCCCCCAATCCCCTCCCCAGAGGTACCTGTCAGCTAGAGTTTAGTGGCATTTACCCCTGGATCATACAGTACCTTGCAGTAGGTAACGTTAGGTTCATATTCTTGGGAAACAAAAACCGTGGTTTGGCGACTGTAAATCCTTTACCCGCGCGGCCAGTCGAAACAGCCGGTTCTTTGTGTCTGTAACGCCAACATGATGACATGTTCTACTGGCCACAATCAACGGCTGATCGCCGAGAGCAGGGCCATCAGGGGTTGTGTCCCTTGTCATGTCCGTCTGCGGGGAGAGCTCCGTAACCCATTCTCCATAGAACGTAGATGTCATCATTCAAAGGTTGGCTTTGTCTGAGGCTCATCAGCGCAAGTCTTAGTCTACGCCTAAACCCAGCATGATTCGTCATTCGTTCCTCAAGATATCCTCCCTGTGTGTCTAACTCTGCAAAAAGTCCGCCAAGCAAGGGTATCATGTATTAATACCTGGACTAGCCCAGTCCAGCCTGAAAAGAACAATCGTCTTTGGAGCTTCAGCTTTAGCTCATTGCGTTCTCGTATTCCCGTTCCCTCTCAGCTGTGATTGTACTATTTTATCTTTCGGTGGCCCCTCCTTCGTTTATCATTTCTTCTTATCTGACTTTTCATGCCCCCGAAGGCGTACTCAAACTTTTACGCCTGATTTTTTTTTCTTGTTCCCAAGGTACCTTGTGGTAACTTGATTTTGTTTGACTTGAACGCCTCGCTCTTTCTCGAATATCAAAGACTCTCATTCCATATCGCTTGCCGTTAACTGCCTTGAACTCACACTCATTATCGGACCTACCTTACTAAAGCTAAGGTATCAACTTACTGCCAGCACCCAAAAGACTTGCATCAATCTTCTAGGAGAAGACTATCGCTGAGCGATCAAGCATCTTAAGCAAACTCAAATAGACACCATACACCATATGTCATCGACAATAGACACATTATGAAGTTCATCGCCTTAGCCAGTTTGGCTTCTGTAGCCATCGCTACCAAAACGCCTCCCAGTTCACTTGACACTGCAAATCCAGGTATGTTCTGCGGTCAACTGGGGTTCTGGTTCACTAACCATTTCAGATTCAATCCGAGATGTAGCAGGTACCCTCGCCTTCGATGCCATGAAGTACTACAGCGGCAACACATCATCAGTACCCAAGGATCTCGGTGACCTTCAAGATCCATACTATTGGTGGGTAGCTGGTGCCCTATGGGGTGTCATGCTCGACTACTACCACCTCACCGGAGATTACAGTTACAATGATGTGGTCATCCAGGCTCTTCTGGGGCCTACAAATCTCGGCACTGGTAAGGACTACATGCCTGCAGAGCATGCCGACGAGGAGGGTAACGATGATCTCTTCTTCTGGGGCTCAGCCGTCCTCTCCGCTGCTGAGCGAAACTTCCCTCAGCCCAACAAGAGCCTCCCATCGTGGCTCGACATCAGCATCAACGTATTCAATGAGCTGGCGGGTCGATGGAACACAACAGCTTGTGGTGGTGGCCTCTTGTGGCAGATCTACCCAAGTAACCCGAATGGCATGACATACAAAAACTCGGTCAGCAATGGCGGCTTCTTCCAACTCGCCGCACGTTTAGCTCGTATCACTGGCGATAACAAATATCTCGACTGGGCTCTTAAAAGCTGGGACTGGTCTTGGGAAGTAGGCTTCATCGATCACCGCAATTATCACGTCTATGACGGAGCCAGTGTAGAAGACAACTGCCAGAAGACAACATACCATTCTTTTACTTACACCAGCGGTATATATCTTTACGGCGCGGCAGTTCTCGCCAACTACACTGAGAAGCCAGAATGGGTCGACCGTACAAAGCGTCTCTTGGAAGGCACCGATTGGTTCTTTTCACCATTTCCCAATGCGACCAATGTCATGTACGAAGCTGCTTGCGAGACTGTCGACACATGCAACGACGACATGTCCACCTTCAAGGGTTATCTATCACGATTCATGTACCTGTCTATTCAGATGCAGCCCGCTCTGAAGGAGCATGTCCATGCTCATCTTCTCCCATCGGCCAAGGCTGCTGTGCAAACATGCACAGGAGGGAAGTCCGGCCGTGAGTGTGGTATGCGATGGTATAACTCCGGTTTTGATGGAAATCCCGGTCTTGGGCAGCAAATGTGTGCTCTCGAAGCTGTTCAGGGCCTGTTACTAAGCGATGCTCCTGCACCGCTCAAGGGCGATGATGTCAAGGTTGTCCGCAGCACAGACTGGGCTGCCATGGAAAAGGATGAGTCCAAAATTAAGAGTACACCAACGACCTCGTCTGAGACATCATCATCAGCAACTGCAACCCAGCCTACCAAGAGTGAGGATGCTGCTAGTATCCCCCGAGCAGATTTTCTTCTGGCTTCAGTCAGTATTGGAAGTGTTCTGATGTTCTTGGGTTGGGCCTAAAATCGCATTGGATATTCACTAGACCTTATAGATGTAGAATGGAACTGGCGTCGGGTATTAGGATAACCGGTCTGAGAGACCACTTTGGTATAAAACGCTCATACTTTGAGTGTTGCTTTTATTAATTCCACGAGATTACGTCTAGAAGCTCTGGATTCAACGTAGAACGTCGTCGTTTTACCGCCCTTTTCCTATTTGGTGCTCCAGTTTATAAGCCTCTCACTTCAGCCAACGTCGTCTTTAGTGATTCCAGAAATCTTGTCACCTCGGCGTCTGTGCCGACTGTAATTCGTAGACATCCCTGGCATCTGTGCTCTTTTCCTCTGAATCGCACGACGACACCCTTACCCTCAGCAAGCTTCTCATATACGGCCAACGCGACAGTATTATCCGGCTGGCCTGCAGTGTTAAGCATTTCGTAAAGCAAAAAGTTGCTTTCAGTGCCACCTCGTAGACGACCAACACCAGGAATTTTTGGAAGTTCCTTGATAAGACGATCACGCTGCTCTAGGAGGCGCGCACGATGGTCTCGCATAATAGCGAGTCCCTTTTCGGAGACAGCGTAGGACGCCAGGGCACTTGTAGGGCTGGAGATGTTGTAAGGAGCCTTGAGACTGTTGAGAAGTCGTGCAATAGGGGGCGATGTAAATGCAGCACCGAGGCGGATGCCAGCCATACCAAAGGCCTTGGAGAGGGTTTGCATAACGACCAGGTTAGGAAACTCAGTCACCCATTCAGCCAGAGAAGCATCTTCGGGGGCAAAGTCGATATATGCTTCGTCGAGAACGACAACACCGTTCCACGTTGGGTGATCCAGAATCTGCTGAGCATCGGACTTGGCGATGAGTGAACCAGTGGGGTTTCCAGGCGAACAAAGGTAGACAAGTTTAATGCTGGACTCTTTCGTCAGGGCTTCCATGACAGCTGGAACGTCTATGCTGAAGGTTGGGGCTTCTAAAAGGGGAACTTTGACGAGAGCCACGTCGTTGACCTGTGCAGACACAGAATACATGCCATATGTAGGCGGGCATGTAAGGATGCGGTCCTTTCCAGGAACGCAGAAGCATCGCAGCAGAGCATCGATAGCCTCGTCACTACCCACACCCACAAACAAATTCTCAGGCTTGAGCGTCTTATCTGTGTGGGCATGGGTGTTTCGCAGCACGCAAAGTTGCTTCTTCAACGGTTCCTGGTGAGGATCAGGATAACGGTGCAGGCCCAGCAAGTCGACCTCCACGCCGTTGGCAGCCTTCCCCGCGACGTCTGCACTCAGAGAAGGGCCGTACGCGTTCTCATTTGCGTCGAGAAGGATATTGGTGCCGTCATCCTTGTAGTCGCTGGGGAAAGTTAGTCGTTGCTCTAATGCGGGGGAGGGGCAACATGCTCTCGCGCGCAGCGATATGGCTGGAGGGCCAAGATGTTTGGCCTAGCACAGCTTTCGAGATTGAAGGGAGCCATTTTGGTGGTGATCTATCCCCTGAAGGACTTGGGGTGTAATGAGGATGCGTGGCTCTTTAAGATGTGGTGTTTACCACTTTTTGTTTGCTGAGTCCGACGCCGGAGGGGAGTCATCGACTTTTTTGTGGGGCTTTCATATTGTTATGGAAGCACATATGTATCCCAAGGTTTGGTGTTTAGAACCTTGATAAGCAACTAAAGAAGGTAAAGGCTTGCAGTACAAAAGAGCGATTGTTTTCCGATTTGTAACTGAGTCATTATGGTTTGAGAGCTCAGGTAGATTGGTGTTGGAATTATGCATGTGCCAAAGCATTACCCTGGAGGGCAACGAAAATTTTCAACAACAGTTTCATGCTTGAAAGCTCAAAACCATATTGATGTTGATCCGGTGTTTGTCACGTGGTAGGATCAGTTTATATCTTCGTTGACGGGAGACACTGAGACAGGTAGGATAACCCATTTCTCAGTATCACTCAATCGCCTTCACGTCTTTTCTGCTATGATAATTCACTAGTCATAACTCAACAAAGGAAAGCCAAAGACTTGGCCACTGAGTATCAAAAACAAAACCAACCCCTATTTCAGGATCAAGGCCCGTAGCCACAGTCACGTCAATGAAACGAGCAGGCGTCGCAAAGCATCAATTCCACACTACTCGACAATGATGGTACTGAATACCGCCCTCGACATGAAGAGTAAAGGTTGCGTGGCCCAATGGCAAGGCGTCTGACTACGAATCAGAAGATTCTGGGTTCGATCCCCAGCGTGATCATGTCTTTTTGCCAGTTGAGTCTGCTCAGGTCTCAGAATATCGGGCGATGCTCACCTGTCGTGAAGCAAGTTCTCGGGTATGCTACTGCTTCTGGGAAGTATGACGGTTCAAGAGTGATACTCAGCTTCTTTGGATGGCGTGCGGCTGAAAATAGGAGTAAACAAGCTTGAGATTGAGTTAGCGATTGGGGGACGCTGGCGTTGGGTGATATTTTTCTTTTTAACTCAGCCAGCCTTCGTCGGCATGTGTCTCACATGGACTGCAGCTCCTGGACATCCATTGGATGTGTCTGCTACCTGAACATCTGGAGTTTATTAGAGAAGTATGGAGATCGAAAATTAGACTGAGGTTGTATGAACGACATATGTGAATACAGGAATCGAGTCTGGTGGGAGAATAGGTACATATACATGGATGAGAGCTCAATCATACAAGTAATTATACGCGGGTTGTTTGTATAAAGATCGATAGCTGACGTTGAACACGTAGTGCTGACGGAACCGTAGCTGAAGCGTAACCATGATAAAAACGGGCTTGCTACCTACCCGGGCTGCCGTAACATTTGGACCCACACAACCACGTCTCAACTGTCCACCGTTGAGTTAACTCTAAGTTTCATGCCCAATCCTGGAACCTGAACCAACTGAACCGCGTCCATACATGTCCATATCCGTACACAAGCGACAAGCCCAGCCTCCCGATCCCACGCCATACGACCTCCTGTCACTCCTCACTTGTCACTCACCGGATTGATGGACTGACCGACTGATTGGACCCCATTCGTGTTCCATCGCCAGCCAACGACAAGCCTGTTCTCGCTCATACGCGCGCAATCCCAACATATCCCTACCACTATTATACGGTGCTGTCTGCCACTGCTACAGCACAGCCAGTACAGCACGCGCTGCCGCTTGAAGCGCTGCACTGACGCCTTGATGCCCTGAAAGCGACAGCCCAGGTCACAGTCACAGTCACAGTCACATTCACAAACAGCCATGTACTCCGCCGGCTACGGCTTTAGCAACAATGCTGCTCCCTCTTTCAACAACCCTGTCCCACAGCAGCAGTCCGGAGCCCAGCCAGCCGCTCAGCAGATGATGTATAACCAGCAACAGCAGTTCGCCGGCATGACGCCTCAAGGGGGCTTCAACGCTGGCGCGAATCCTCAAATGATGGGTGCTGGTCCAGGAGGCACGATGCCAAACGCAGGAATGCAGCATATGGCTGCCAATGGTCAGAGTAGGTACCATTTCTTCATTCGCGCGCAATCTCCGATCGAATCTTTCACGACGCGCCTGCTTCCAATGCTCCTGTAAACAGCTCCAGCCTCTTTGACGATGTGTGGGCAACCTGTAGTCAGGCATCATGAAGAAGAAGCGCGGCGCAAAACGATATGCGACGAGGCAAAGCACTCCTCCTGCACACCTGACTAACATATTGCGCACAGTGGCAGGTTTCCAACAGCAGTTCGCTACTAACCCTTACGGTCAAGTCGTTCCCTCGTCGGTCGCTCCTCAGAATTTTGCGCCAAATTATATGATGGGCGGAGGCATGCAGGGCTTCCCGATGAACCAACCCGGGATGCCCCAGAATCCTCAAATGATGCAGCGATTGCAACAGCAGCAGCAACAGCAGCAGCAGCAGCAACAACAAGCTGCTAACCCCGCTGGTATGGGCCAGGTATCGACCCCTCAAAGACCTCCGAGCGCCGCACAAGGAACACCAAACAATGCTTTGCCTTCGCAGCAGGGTCAATTTTCGACTCCTCAGCCTCCCTCTCAAAGCCAGACCCCCACGAACCAGCAGTCCCAACAACCACAGTCGCAACAGCAGCCGACTCAACAAGCTCCGGCACAGGCGCAAGGGCAGCAGCAGCCCCAACAACCTGTATCTGCCGGATTATCGACACCTCAGACGCCAACCTTCTCTATAAACCATGGACCGGCTGCCAATGGAAATTTAGCAGCGGCTCCGCTGAGCCCCGGTACCGAATCTCGAGATAAAGAACGATTCGCATTGTTGCTCGATATCAACCACGAGCTTCTCTATGAATCTATACAAATCCAGGCAGCCCAACAAGAACTGAAGAAGGAGAGCGCTGCAGCTGGAAACCCTGCCGATAAAAAACCGACAGACGAGGAGACGCAACTACAGCAGGACTATCTCCAGTGAGTTCTCATTTAGACAACAAATTACTTTAACTAACCGTGCCTCAGATGTATGAGGAGATTGCAAGCAAACTTGTCGTATATGGCCGCACTTGCGGATCGGAAGCCCGAAATCAAAGTTCCGCCGTGTCCAGCATACCTCACTGCCCCTGCTCTGACTCTTTCGCTGAAACTCCGGGCCCCAGCTGTAGGGCCTGAAGGTGCAGACAACAACATCGACCCGGTCGCTGACCGTGAAGAGCGAAACAATAGCATAAGGGATCTGTATTCAAGGTTACAGGCTGTCTTCCCCGGCATTGACCCGAAGAGAGAACCAGCTTACCGTATGAATACACAAGGCGGCCAGAAGGGAAGCCAGGCCAGCCCGACAGCACAAAGTACGCCCAAGATCACGAATATGGGGGCTCCTCCTATGCCCTAACGTTGACGGCCCAGATGACTACTGAGTGACACAAAGAACGTGAAGGCGTAGACATGTTGCAAGACTTTATAGACACAGATGGATTTCTTTTGGGTCAAGTTGACCAGTTCATCTAACGAATATCATATCACTTTTTCTTCTTTTTTATGATATAAGGGCTGGCTTGGTCTCGAGAGCTCGACAAACTGGTAGATCAGAAGCAATATTGTTATGAGAATAGGATTACTTTCGAGGCGGTTTAAAAGGAGAAATGTATATGCAGTTGGTGATTTTGCTCAGGGCGTTGAGGAGCTTGCTTCAGGAATACTAGCAATGAAAAGCCATGAGAGTCTAGCCTGTATACATGATTTTACGTTTATTTTTGGCTACCTTATATCGATTTCGCGGATCTGCAATTTCACAAAGTAGTTTTCATCGAATCGATCAAGTCAAATTTGTCTACATGAAACAATGACACTCTGTTCGACATTCGAGCGTGTGTCATTCATAACATATGGAGGATTTGTATGTATCTTCAGTTGCAACAGAGGATACCATTTCTCTGCTCCATATTTGTTGAGACATTCATGCTGTAGCACGAACCTCATGTCAGGATACTTGCTGGTGAATCTGCATATCGGATTTTGGCGGTTTGCATGAAGCTAATCCGTGACTGAGGTGGATAATCACCATGAACTAATCCAATCATAGTAAGATCAGATGTAAGAAGAAAAAATCTTTTTTCAAGCTGTGGAGGTGCATGCTGATCGGAAAGTGGGTGTTGTACGTTTTTTTTTTTGCCTGTGATGTAAAGCGCCTTTTTCTCACTGCCGCTCTTGGCCCGAGCTTCTTCGATCATGGATCTTGGGACGCTGAGTGGCGGCTGAAAGAAGGATGTCCTGCTGCACCAGCGGCTGACTGCAGCACTTACTCACAGCAAGCGTTATTATTATGCTTACAGGCTGAAAGCTTAGAAGCGTTCTGCAGCTTCCAGAGCGGCCGCCTACGCATTTAGCAATGCATTGCTTTCCACGTTAAAAAGACTTTGTCATGACAACTCCAAGCCGCATATGTCGTAGATATTTCTCCCGTTACCGAAGTCTTTCTCAAGTCTCCCCGCCACCTGCCATGGCACTCGGACAGGGAATTTTCCGATGCCTTGGCCCGTATCGACAGTGCGGCTAAACCCTAACCGCTGATCCAACAAACCCACTCTCAAGGCTCAAGTCCAACCATTCTTGATGAGCGATCGGTCATGATGAAAAGGTTGTTGCGCAGCTTGTGGAGAGGCTTGATGGCGGGGCATTTTAGTGTCCCTGCAGATTTTAATGGAATGCTGCAATTGGCCGCGTCGAGGGGACCATCTCTCAATTGGCCAATTAGAGCTTATAGCACTACACAGCGGGGAGCACCCTATGCTGCAGCCCCGGCGATAAAAAAAAAAGTTTCGTAGGACCCTTTCATCAGAAGCCTTCCTTCTCTTTTTTTCCCTCCTCCCAAACCCTCGCTCTTCTCCAACATCTCCTTCACCTCTAACTACAGTTGAGGCTGATGATTGCGAGGTAGCTTCTGACCTTACCAGGGTAGCTCTGAAAACGAGTTAACTTGCCGGCCCGTCGCTCGCAATCTCCCTGTCCTCCCGCGACGACCCCTCCACGTCGTTGCCCCGTGCCTCTTTTGGGTATTTTGTTGATATAGCCCAGCGCCGGAGCCTTTTTGTTTCTTTCTTTGCTTCACATCTAAACCGTTACCATAAACATTAAAATGGCTTTGGTTCCTCAGCCTCCCGCTTCTGCGCGTCAGATTGGCGCCGAGGATGATGGACTCGTCTGCCTCGAGCTTGAAGATGGCTCCTGTTTCCAGGGCTACAGCTTTGGTGCTCAACAGAGCATTGCTGGAGAGCTGGTCTTCCAAACGGGTATGGTTGGCTATCCTGAGTCCGTAACGGATCCTTCGTACCGCGGCCAGATCCTCGTCATCACTTTCCCTCTTGTCGGAAACTATGGTGTTCCCTCACGCGAGGCCATGGATGAGCTCCTCGGCGATCTGCCAGCTCACTTCGAGTCTAGCGAAATCCACATCGCTGGTCTAGTCACAGCTTCATATGCTGGCGAAGACTTCTCCCACTTCTTGGCCAAATCCTCTCTGGGCACGTGGCTCAAGGAGCAGGGTGTTCCCGCCATGTACGGTGTTGACACTCGATCTTTGGCCAAGAGAATTCGTGAGAAGGGTAGCATGTTGGGTAAGATGCGCCTTGAGACCCGTGGCCTGACCAATGGCTCTGCCAACGGTCACGCTGACGACGCCTTGGCTGCTTTGCCCACCGACCACTTTGAGGAGGTCGAATGGGTCAACCCAAACACCAAGAACTTGGTGGCCGAAGGTGAGTTTCCTGGCGTTTTCAAACTCGAAGACGCATGCTCATTATCTATGTAGTCTCCATTAAGGCTCCCAAGCTCTACAAGCCTCCGACCTCGGCCGCCCGTAAGCACCCATCTGGGCGTACTATCCGTGTTCTGTGCCTCGATGTCGGTATGAAGTTTAATCAGCTGAGGTGCTTCCTCAAGCGTGGTGTCGAGGTCCTTGTCTGTCCTTGGGACTACGATATCGCCAGCGCCATTGACGAGTTCGACGGTCTCTTCCTCTCCAATGGTCCCGGTGACCCCGCTATGCTCGACAACGTCGTCAAGAACATCGCTGCCGTCCTCGAAAAGAACGAAATCCCTGTCTTTGGTATCTGCTTGGGTCATCAGCTCCTCGCCCGTGCTGCTGGCGCCGCCACCAAGAAGATGAAGTTCGGTAACCGTGGTCACAACATTCCTTGTACCAGCATGGTTACTGGAAAATGCCACATCACTTCTCAGAACCACGGTTTCGCTGTCGACACTGACAGCCTGACCAATGGCTGGAAAGAGCTCTTCGTCAACGCCAATGACGGCAGTAACGAGGGCATCTTCCATACTGAGAAGCCCTACTTCAGTGTGCAGTTCCACCCCGAGAGCACCCCTGGTCCTCGCGACACCGAGTTTCTCTTTGATGTGTTCATTAACACCATGGCCAATTGCGCTGAGAAGCCCGAGCTTCTCAAGGCTCCTGTCAGCTTCCCTGGCGGCACCATCGAAGAGAATGAGCGTCTTCACCCCCGCGTTTCCGTTCGCAAGGTCCTCGTTCTTGGCAGTGGCGGTCTCAGCATTGGTCAAGCTGGCGAGTTCGACTACTCTGGTAGCCAAGCTATCAAGGCTTTGAAGGAAGAGGGCATCTACACTGTTCTCATCAACCCCAATATTGCCACTATCCAGACCTCCAAGGGCTTGGCTGACAAGGTTTACTTCCTCCCTGTCAACGCCGACTTCGTTCGAAAGGTCATCCAGTATGAGCGACCTGATGCTATCTATGTGACCTTCGGTGGCCAGACCGCCCTTCAGGTTGGTATCCAGCTCAAGGATGAGTTCGAATCTCTCGGTGTCAAGGTCCTTGGTACTCCAATCGACACTATCATCACTACTGAGGATCGTGAGCTCTTTGCCCGAAGCATGGACTCTATTGGCGAGAAGTGTGCAAAGTCCGCGTCTGCTAACAACATTGACGAGGCGATGCACGTCGTAAAAGACATTGGTTTCCCCGTCATTGTGCGTGCTGCCTATGCCCTTGGTGGTCTCGGCAGTGGCTTCGCCAACAATGAGGAGGAACTGATGGATCTCTGCAACAAAGCTTTCGCCGCCAGTCCCCAAGTTCTGATTGAACGTAGTATGAAAGGCTGGAAGGAGATCGAGTACGAGGTTGTCCGTGATGCTCAAGACAACTGCATTACAGTCTGTAATATGGAGAACTTCGACCCTCTCGGTATCCACACTGGCGACTCTATTGTTGTCGCTCCCTCGCAGACCTTGTCTGATGAAGATTACAATATGCTGCGAACAACAGCTGTCAATGTCATTCGCCATCTTGGCGTTGTCGGAGAGTGTAACATTCAGTATGCCCTGAACCCCTTTTCCCGCGAGTACTGCATCATCGAGGTCAACGCCCGTTTGTCTCGATCTTCTGCTCTCGCCTCTAAGGCTACAGGTTACCCTCTGGCCTTTATCGCTGCCAAGCTTGGTCTTGGTATTCCTCTCAAGGAGATTAAAAACTCAGTCACCAAGTCCACCTGTGCTTGCTTCGAGCCCTCGCTCGATTACGTCGTGGTCAAGATGCCTCGATGGGATCTCAAGAAGTTTACCCGCGTGTCCACTCAGCTTGGTTCCTCCATGAAGAGTGTGGGTGAAGTCATGAGCATTGGCCGGTCTTTCGAGGAGGCCATCCAGAAGGCCATTCGAGCGATTGATTTCCACAACCTCGGCTTCAATGAGACGGAGGCCCTAATGAGCATTGAAGATGAGCTCCAGACCCCCTCTGACCAGCGTCTATTTGCCATCGCCAACGCCATGCACGAGGGATACACTGTCGACAAGATTTGGGAATTGACCAAAATCGACAAGTGGTTCCTTCGCAAGCTCAAGGGATTGAGTGACTTCGCTAAGAGAATGACTTGCTACAGCACAACCGACGTTACCACCAGCCCATCTATCCTTCTCCAGGCTAAGCGCCTGGGATTCAGTGATCGTCAGCTCGCCAAATTCTGGAGCTCGAACGAGATTGCTGTCCGTCGCCTGCGACTTGAGGCTGGTATCCAGCCCTTCGTCAAGCAGATCGACACCGTCGCTGCTGAATTCCCTGCCTTTACAAACTACCTCTACATGACCTACAGTGCCTCTGATCACGATGTCAACTTCGAAGATCACGGTGTCATGGTCCTCGGCTCTGGTGTTTACCGTATTGGTTCATCAGTCGAGTTCGATTGGTGTTCAGTCCGAGCTATCCGAACCCTTCGCGCTACCGGTTTCAAGACAATCATGGTCAACTACAACCCGGAGACGGTTAGTACAGATTACGACGAAGCCGATAAGCTTTACTTCGAGAACATCAACCTCGAAACAGTTCTGGACATTTACCAGCTCGAGAACTCAAGCGGTGTTTTGGGTGCTATGGGTGGTCAAACCCCCAACAACATTGCACTTCCACTACACCGTGCCGGTGTCAAGGTTCTGGGTACTTCGCCCGAGATGATTGACAATGCCGAGAACCGATATAAGTTCTCTCGTATGCTGGACCGCATTGAGGTCGATCAACCTACCTGGAAGGAGCTTACTAGCTTTGCTGAAGCGCAGGAGTTCTGTAACGTTGTTTCTTATCCCGTACTGGTTCGACCCTCGTACGTCCTCTCGGGTGCTGCTATGAATACAGTTTACTCTGAGAAGGACCTCAAGAACTATTTGGACCAGGCTGCTGAAGTTTCTCGGGAGCACCCTGTCGTTATTACCAAGTACATTGAGAATGCTAAGGAAATTGAGATGGACGCCGTTGCCAAGGACGGTAAGGTTATTGGACACTTTATCTCCGAGCACGTCGAGAACGCTGGTGTTCACTCTGGTGATGCTACCCTTATCTTGCCTCCTCAAGATTTGGAAGCCACCACCATTGAGCGTATTGAGGAGGCTACTCGCAAGATTGGCCAGGCCCTCAACGTCACTGGTCCTTTCAACATTCAGTTCATTGCCAAGGACAACGATATCAAGGTCATCGAGTGTAACGTTCGTGCCTCACGTTCGTTCCCCTTTGTGTCCAAGGTCATGGGTGTTGACTTGATCGAGATGGCCACCATGGCCATCATGGGCCAGCCTTTCCAGGCCTACCCTCCGACCGATCTTGCCCCCGACTGCGTCGGTGTCAAGGTCCCTCAATTCAGTTTCTCTCGTCTTTCCGGTGCCGACCCCGTACTGGGTGTCGAGATGGCCTCTACAGGTGAGGTTGCTTGCTTCGGTATTGACAAGAATGAGGCCTATTTGAAGGCCTTGATGTCTACTGGTTTCAAGATCCCCGAGAAGAACATCCTCCTGTCCATTGGATCTTACAAGGACAAGCGTGAGATGCTTCCTTCTGTCCAGAAGCTTGAGAAGCTCGGCTACAAGCTGTTTGCTACTTCCGGTACCGCCGATTTCCTCCAGGAGCACGGCGTTCAGTGTCAATACCTTGAGGTTCTCGGTAAGGAGGAGGACCGTAGCTCTGAATTCTCTCTCACCCAGCATCTGGCCAAGAACACCATTGATCTGTACATCAACTTGCCTTCTAACAACAAGTACCGTCGTCCTGCCAACTACATGAGTAAGGGTTACCAGACTCGACGTATGGCTGTTGATTACCAGATCCCTCTCGTTACCAACGTCAAGAACGCCAAGATCCTCGTTGAGGCCATTGCCCGCCACTTCGAGCTTGAGGTCTCTAAGCGCGATTACCAGACCAGCCACCGTACCATCGTGCTGCCCGGTCTAATCAACATTGCAGCTTTTGTTCCAGGTATCGCTACCGCCAGTAATGATGACCTTCAGACAGTGACAAAGGCCTCTATTTCTGCTGGTTTCAGCATGATCCGGGTTATGCCTTTGGGTGTTGATGGCGCCATCACTGATGCCCTCACTCTGAAGACCGCTCAGCAGAACAGCCGATGGGGTGGCTACTGTGATTACAACTTTTCTGTGGCCGCTACCTCGGACAACGCTGATCAGATCAGCCATGTTACTGGCGAAGTTGGCTCACTCTTCATCCCCTTCAACCACCTCTCTGGCAACATCAGTAAGGTTGCTGCTGTCACTGCTCACTTCGACTCTTGGCCTATACACAAGCCTATCGTCACCGATGCTAAGCTGACCGACTTGGCCTCTATTCTCCTCCTTGCCAGCCTCCACAACCGTCGCATTCATGTTACTTCGGTCACCAACAAGGACGATATCAAGCTTATCGCCCTTAGCAAGGCCAAGGGACTTCAAGTCACCTGCGACGTCTCGATCTACTCCCTGTACCTCAACCGTGACGAGTATCCTGAGTGCGAGCGTCTGCCTACTGTAGCTGACCAGAAGGCACTCTGGCAGTACATGTCCACTATTGATGTTTTCTCTATTGGTAGTCTGCCTTACCGCCTAGCTACTTCGCTCGGCCATAAGGGTGATCCTCATATGGGCATCTCTGATGCTCTCCCTCTGCTACTCACTTCAGTTGCTGAGGGTCGTTTGACTGTTGACGACATCAAGGAACGCCTTTACACCAACCCTATGGAGATCTTCGAGCTCCACGATCAATCCGGTACCACCATTGAGGCTGAGATTGACCGCTCCTACACCGTGGCTCCCGGAACCTTCTGGTCTCCCTTTGTGGGTCGCACTATGCGTGGATCTGTTCAAAGAGTCACTTTCCAGAACACCACTGTCTGTCTTGATGGTGAAGTCTTGCCTGTCCCGCCTCAGGGTAAGGACATGTCTTCGCATATCGCTCCTCCCATGTCGCCCCCAGTCAAGCCCACCACCTCGATGGCTCAAGCCACCGATTCCCCCCAAGCCCGCCGCATGTCCATGCTGGGTGGCTTCCAGCCTCTCAACCGTCTCCGAGGTGTCGATACTGGTGCTGTTGGCGCTACTCTGCCTTCGCCTGCTCGTGGTGCAGCTCCTGTTGAGGAGCTCGCCCCTGGCCTCCAGCTCCAGCGTCTGGTCAGCTCTTCTCTGCAGCAGCTCCTGGCTCAGCCTTCGTCGTTCAAGAACACACACGTCCTGTCCGTCAAGTCTTACAGCCGAGCTGATCTCCACCTGCTCTTCACCGTTGCTCAGGAGATGCGTCTTGGTGTCCAGCGCGAAGGTGTCTTAAACATCCTTCGAGGCCGCGTTTTGACCACGCTCTTCTACGAGCCCTCAACTCGCACGTCGGCTTCGTTCGATGCTGCTATGCAGCGTCTCGGTGGACGCACCATCGCCATCTCCACCTCTCACTCTTCTGTCCAGAAGGGTGAGACTCTCCAGGATACTCTCCGTACTCTGGCTTGCTATGGTGATGCTGTTGTTCTCCGCCACCCTGAGGAGACCAGCGTTCATGTTGCTGAGAAATACAGCCCTGTTCCTGTTATCAACGGTGGCAACGGCAGCAAGGAGCACCCCACGCAGGCTTTCCTTGATCTCTTCACCATCCGTGAGGAGTTGGGTACCGTACAGGGCTTGACCATCACCTTCCTGGGTGATCTTCTTTATGGCCGACCTGTGCACTCTCTCGTATACCTACTGAGACATTACCACGTCCAGGTCCAGCTGGTCGCCCCCAAGGCTCTGGCTTTGCCACCTAAGGTCCGAGAGCAGCTCGTTGCTTCCGGCCAACTCCTCTGCGAGTCTGAGACTCTCACACCTGAGATCCTGGCTCGCAGTGACGTCCTGTACTGCACACGTGTGCAGCGGGAGCGCTTCCCTACCGAGGAGGAGTACCAACGCGTTAGGAACTCTTACCGAGTGGACAACGCTTCGCTCAAGCATGCTAAGAGCTCCTCAATTGTTATGCACCCTCTCCCCCGCAACGAGGAGGTTGCCGAGGAGGTCGACTTCGACCAGCGGGCTGCATACTTCCGACAGGTAGGCATTGATTCCGACGACATGTTGATCCCATTGCTAACACGATGCTTAGATGCGCTATGGCCTCTACTGCCGCATGGCTCTGTTGGCGTTGGTTATGACTGATTCGTAAACGTATACGTGGGCCGGAAAGGATTTGAAAAGTTTCATGACATGATTGAAAGTTTGTAATTTTTGCTTTTTTCAAAGCCGGATAGAAATTGGCGTGCGTTAGCAAGCATTCCAGGATGATGCCTGTGAACGACATATGATGTTATAGAATGTGTAAATGAGGCGCGACTCACGTCGCCGGCGTACGGTCTCATGTATGTTATGTATCATGTATATATACGTATCATCGTATACGGTATTTAATTTAATACTTATTTATTGTCTCACCCGTGCGTTCCGTGTGTTTCGTGTGCCTGCCTGTTTCTCTTGGTTTTCGTGACGTGAATATCATGAGGCGGTCATTGCAGACACTCATAAGTTCATTGGCGAGATCCTTGACATTGTAACTCTCGGATATTGATGCTGTTGTGTTTATTCATCTATAGTTCGTGCTGTGTGCTATGAGTGATGGATCATCTCCTGAAATCTCAATGTTTTGTCCCGGTAGCAAATAGAAACTTCCTTCACTTCGAAGATGTCATGACTCCACTACCCGCCGATAGCGCAGTACGTACCTTTTTTCTCTTAATAATAAAACATACCATTCCATCGTATGCCTCAAAGTTCGTCCAGTGAGTCAAATCGCATGATTTCCTACAGCAGACTCATATATAGTTCGATGCGTCTTCTGATACCTAACTTCAGCTCCAGGTTGTTCTCTACTGCAAAAATGGCGCTTCATTCAGCAGACACTTCGAAGCTCATCTGTATGTTCAAGGCTACCCTGCCAGTCTTGCTATCATGACTCTTCTCTCTACAACACTATTTGTTCATGGAGCAGTTTACTAACAACTCACAGTCGCCCCCGCGGGCCATCAGGCAACAGGGCAAGCCGAGCAGTTTACCAAAGGAACTCTCGTTCGCTCACAGCTAAGCCCAGCATCACCTATCCCTCAATTCTACGCCTGGTTCTCCCGTGCCCAGGAAAATGATTCTGGCGTAGATCATCCTGAATCATGCACTCTCTCAACAGCTTCTCTCCCCTCAGGTCGTATCTCCTCTCGCACTGTGTATCTAAAGGAGCTCGACAACCGTGGCTTTGTCATCTACACCAACCTGGGCACGTCTCGCAAGGCAGCTGATATAGCGGCTAACCCCCGTGCTGCGATGTTGTTCTTCTGGGAATCTTTACAGCGTCAAGTCCATGTTGAAGGACGGGTAGAGAAGATCTCCCGTAAAGAAAGCCAGACATACTACGACACGCGAGCTCGGGGAAGCAGAATCGGCGCATGGGCTAGTCGACAGAGTCAAGTACTTGAGCCGCAAGGTGAAGATGACGATGGCCGCAAGCAGCTGGAGGGATGGGTGAAAGAGGTTGAGAAGCGGTTTGAGGGGCAGGAGAAAATCCCTGTTCCCGAGTTTTGGGGTGGGCTGAGAATCATCCCGGATAGGATCGAGTTCTGGCAAGGAAGGGAGAGTAGACTTCACGACAGGTTCGTCTATGAACGGGAGGGCGAGGAAGAGGAGTGGACATTGAAGAGGCTGAGTCCTTGAGGAGATGCATTGGTGTCCTACAGATACTCCATCGTTCTCAGCTTGTAGCCAGATATAGAAGCGAAATCGTCTATGAATCAGGGAGGGGTGGGTGATGCCGTGATTGAGTAGTATACGGCCAATTCCAATACAAGGTAGTTCTCTAACTGCACCTCTAATTCGATAGAGTAACCAATACCACATATCTTCAACATACAATAAAAACAACAAGCCGGCATCAAACGCCGCATCCAAGCATAGTATACTGACTTGCAAAAACCACATCACGAGTTTTTCCATGCGGTGAACCCTAGATAAGACATCAACGTCAACAGTGTGGATTCCCCTTGAGAAATGCTGGCATGACATCGCCTGATTTGTTATGCCAGGGGGGCGGAGTTATTTGGATGGGACCGGGAGCCATTTATAGAGCATTAAAAGTACGTAGTTATTGACTAGAATATACGGAAAGGGGTATGTGTAATCCTAGCTTCAGATCATATCCATGCTTCAACCTAGGATACCATGTAGGCGCAAGCCAGCTGCAAACCAATCCAGATCAATCCCAATAAACTTGTTCCTTGTTGATTATAGAAACTCAATGTTCTCCCTGAATGCCTCCGTATATAGAACAATGCTATTTCCCGCCCCGTCGTGCAATCAGGAGCGTTATGAAAGGGGTCTGATTCCCAAAACAAGGCATAACAAGATGCCTATGACGCCGGATCGAGTCGAGCCGCTGTCAAAACAATCCACAAGAAGTCACTTAATGTGTTGGTATGCCCGGTAACGCCTCGTAATGCCCAAAGTGAAGAAAGAACGCCGTTCATCCTTTTGAATTCTCTCGTGCCTGGAAATGGTTGAAGTAGTCATTGCAGAGCCTTGACGGTTGCGGGGTAGTCGAGTGGCTGGCCTCGGTAGTCGGGGTATCGACAGGTGTTAGAGAAAGGCCTAGCCCCAATACAGCCGATCCTGTGCCGAGTGTCTTTGATCTGGAGTGGCCAGGCACATAGTCCTTGTGATTGTTGCTGTCGTCGCTCTCGTCGTCACTATCCGCGGGCATATGCTCGTTCATGTCCCACCGGGGCTGCTGGGCGGCATATTGCATATCCACCATGGCATCCGTCAGACAATCTTCGTCGCAAAGGGGCATGATGCGGTAGTTGAGGTTCTCCATGATGCATCGCTCGGTGGTGTTGAGCTGCTCGGGTGACCACATGCCCCGGCCCCAGGCCTTGCAATAGTACTGAGAAGCCTCCTGAGGATCCTCCATGAACTTGACCGCAATGACAAGGGCTGCCAAGATGATGAGCTCGGGGTTGACTGAGTCGATGTGTAACTGCTGCCGTTGAGGCATGACGGGCGTCGGCGGGAGAGTGTGTCGCTTAGACGTGGAGGAGAAGTAGCCGGACAGCAGGGGGCACGAGAGTCGCCATCGTCGGGCGAAGCGGGAGTCTAGGCTGTCGAGAATGCATACTGCGAGAGCAACGGTCTCGATCGGGAGATTGGCGCGGCTCAGGATGGCCTGAACAAGAGGGACAGAGGCCGTGGCCAGAGAGGCGGATGACGGGATGAGGTTGACAAGGTGGATCGCAGGGCCTATAGGGATAGTCTGTTAGCAAAACAAGCTTTGTACGCTGGGTGACATGACAGGAGACCAACGACGTGATGTTACACATCAACAGTGCTTAATCCTCTGCCAGCCGTGCTAGTGCTACCACTTACCTCGAAAGCGAGGCGTCAATGGCTCTCCATCGTCGAGTGTAGTTCGTGGTGATTGAGCCGCGGATGAGTTGCGAGAGCTCGGGGGCGGTGTAGGTAGGTTGGATAGTGGTCGATAGGCGAAGTAGCCCTCGTAGCGGCTGTTCTTGTCTTGAAGTTGGTCGGCCATGACGGAGTCAACATCCAGCTTCATATCTCGGTCCATCGTTTCGTTCATGGGCAGCAAGATGCAATGCTTGGTCGTCCAGTCCTCAGTTCTGAGCAGTCACAAAGGCCTCCTGTCATGATTTGGCGTGCCCGTGTATAAGGTACGTAGGTGTAATGCGAGCGTGAGAAGACGAACCAGCAGGTCCGCCTGTCTACGAGATACTCTTGAATATATAAGAGGGTGGTAATCACGCGAGCACGCACAAGAACAGCCACGCCTGCAGACAAAGTTCAAGATGCAGCACCAGTACAGTAGGTAGTAGGTAGGCAACGCAGGCAGGAATAGAGAAGTCAGTCGATGGGAGGGGGGAGGACCAAAGTTATATATCCCAAGCTGAGCCAAATACATACAGTACGGAGTACTCTGTACCTGCCTCCATTAATAAATATTGACCAAAGCCAAAGACAAGGGAAAACGGAAAAGGGAAAAGGGACCCGTTCACCGCGACTAAGTAAGGCTGAGCAGTCTGCTAAGCCAGGATCCCGCCCAAAGCCAGTGCATTCACTTCACTCTCAGTCTCCAGTTGTAGCGGTGGAGGAGGCGGCTGGTTAGGTGTCACACAGTGGATGTCCAGCGCCAGGACAGGGGGGAGACCTAGGCACCTGAGCTAAGCTTGGCTGAGTTATTCTTGCAGACAAGCACCGGACCCTGTCCTGGTGCTGCTGCTGCTGCTGCTGCTTTGTCCCTGGCAGTGACTGACAACAGAAACCAAGGCCTTGGGAGAATTGACCTTGTTACTTTGCTCCTGTTGCTCTGAGCTTGTGCTTGAGCTTGAGCTTGAGCTTGAGCTTGAGCTTCATCGTGAAGCGGTTGAAAAGATACGGGCTGTGGCGGTTTTCTAGGTAACTCCAAAAATCAGGCACCGTGTGATAGACTGTAACTGAAGTCCGTAGATGCCTCGTTTTCTTCATCTTTTTCGGGGCCGGCCGTAACTTGTCTGTTGTACATCGTATCGGCGTAGGTATATTTTTGGGACATGATAGTGTTTCTTCGACGGAGGGTGTCAAAATAAGCCTACCAAGGAGGCCCCAATACCTCCACAATCTGCCGAATCTTTTTGTCACTAGAGATCGCGAGTCCTACGAATTGTTGCAGGGGCCGGGGTGACGGAAAGTGGAGCGTGGAGCGTGGAAATAGTGGCGGCGACGAGAACGATGCTGCAGCAGCAGAAATGGACATGGATGCGGCTGCAACACTGAGCTATTCGCCTGCAATACCTGTAGGTACCTAATAAGGTGCCCTCACCCAGCCCAGGTACAGAGTAAGGTGAACGACATTTGGTCCGAGTTTTGAAGAATGATACCGTACTCGATCAAATGGCGGATCTAGACCTCGAGCTGATCAATGTCCCAAAAGCTCATGGCGAGAAATTATACTCAGCCAGGGCGTTTCCGTGGTCACAGCCCCCTGAATAGAACTTTGGCTGCTTATGGAAATGCAAGATAATCCACCTCAGCTGAAAGCCACAGCACAAGCTGTCACAGATGACGGATCGTCGGTCCAGCGTGCTCTGTCCACCACGGCTGACTTGGGCAACTTTCTGATGACGCCCGGCGGCACTTGATACATACATAGTCGGTAAGAATACTGTAACGCCTACTCTGTACCCAGCAAGCAAGCAGACAGAGAGTCCTTGTCGCGTGGCTGACAACCGACAGTAAATCGACTGCACAGGCGATTTTATCTGGGGCAATAAGGTGGTCAGGTCAACCCTTATTAACAAAACGCACGACTGCGGCGCTACAGGCATCGATCGATGCGAGAGACACTTCATACATACGCCAACAGTGCGTACCGACCCTGATCGATCTCCCCGTCGAATATGATGAGTGCTTCATCAAGCAATCAAACCCGTCATGAGGGAAACAAAGATCGTCAGGGCCATCACACCCCCTGCTAAATAAAGTCGTAAATAGTGCCTCGGAATCGAGGTCTCATGAGCACCTCCGGATGCACATGCAAGCGCCCAACCTTGAGGCGCCGTGTGATATAAAACACAAGCCAAAGGATATGCCTTCATCTTTGGGTACTGTATCCTAGGACACAGGGCCAGTTCTCAGGCCGGCTCTTGCTCTTGAACCTCTCTGGTGGTCCTGATCCAGCTCGACGGTCAGTACTTTACTTGCAGGCCAAAACTTCTCAGCTCCAGGCAGTGCCGCCCCATAGTAGATCTGGGAGCCAAAAATATACCCCCACGGTTTTTCCTTTTGTCTTGTCGGATCTCAGTCGTCGATTGGCTTTGTCCGCTAGCTATTCAATGTAACACCAAACATCCCACGTATGCACGCACATACCAGCTTTGAAGCACTTCACTCCATACATAGCACATGCCAGCTTTTTGGAGCCAATGCAAAGCTCACATCATCACATCATATCATGGGGGGGGGATTTGCTTTTTCCTCTACAGGCAGTTTATGCACGACGGGCTTTATCCTGCACAAAGTCGTCGCCCTCCCGGGGGGTGGAGCTGGCCGACTGTTGGCTTGTGCCGAGCCCATCGCCGAGAGACCCCTTTTTCTCCCTCACTTCGCTTGTTTGAGCATAGCCGACAATGACGGGACAAGATCGTCGTCATCCCTGAAAGCCCATGTCAGGGCTCGGACTTGGCGCTGCCGTTAGGACTCCGTGTACAGAGTACCGCAAGCTTTGATGTCCAAGAGGCTTGGGTCCTTGACAAGTGGTCTAGCGGACTTGATGTAGGTAATACAGAACTAGTGGCTGACAAGGAGCGAGATCCTCAACGAGCAATGGACCTGCAATGCCTGCTTTTGCAAGGAGCGACTGGCTGCGGATCCGGCCAAGATCTAAAGCCTTGTTGTCAGTTCAGCCTCATGTAGACAGAGATATTGCAAGATGTTGAGTTGCTCCTGTTCCTGCTCCTGCTCCTGCTCCTGCTCCTGCTCCTGGACCTGGACCTGGACCTCTCCAAACTCAGCTGCCATTACCTTCAGCATGTGATTGATTAATTATTATATCAAACAAAGCACAGGGCTTCACGTCAGCCAAGCTGTCAAAATCAACGGACTTATTCTAAACTCATTGCTAGACTCATCTAACCTTGTAAGCGCGAAATGATCGATCATTAGCCGCACAAGGTCTAAAACCCCGGCGGCGCGCTAACCTCTGAGGTTGTCAACTTCATCTCACCGCTTGCGAAGCCTCGGACCGGTCATTGACTTCATGATGGGACTTTTGTCACAAACCCCCGTGCCTGCATCAAGCATGTCGTATGGTGCATACTGAAGATTGAAGAGGTTAGAGGGTGTTTGGAAGGGCTGCACCGCTGCAGATACGATGGATGACTGCGCAGATGAACGGTGCTTGTTGTGCAACAGAGTGACGTGAAACAGGCACTCTGCAATCTTAATTTTGAGTCGGTGGTTTCGAGATGATGATGATGGCCGCCCACGCTGCCACCTTCATGTCACACACACTCGGTAATACGGAGTGTTGTGACAGTTTTCACGCAGCAGTTCTCCTGATTTGACGAGTCGGTTTCTGGGCTTCACACACAAGCTACCTCGTCTGACTGCCCATTGATGATTGTCGTGGTATTCTCCTCTAAGCTCCTTCTGATTCTGAGAATGGAGGTGGTGAGTGAGGGACAACCAAGTCCCTGGTTCTGTCGTCTCGATAGTTTCGATAGTTTCGACATGAGTTAACATTGCGGGGTTCTCGATCTGGTGTGGTGATCATCTCCCTCAATGTTACCAACCAAAGCGTGGGGTGCGTCAACGGCGGATCACTTGGACGGTTTGCGTACATGGCATATCCGTATTATTTCTCCTGCCTTTCTGAGCTGTTTAGTCTACGGGGCACTTCACATGCGTGCCTGTCTTGTCTTCTCGATCAAGGATGCAGGCTCCTGTTCACTGTGAGAAGAGATCGAGTTCTGGCTATTTTACAAGCATACACGGCACAAGCATCAGCATGGGTAAATACCAGACCTGTTGGGTCTTCCATTCTTCTGCCGTGGCTGAATTGGATAGTTCAACAATATTGATCTAGAAGGTCTAATATCGTGAACCCATGACCCGCAGGAGTCCGAGCGAAAGGGGATCGGCAGCTTTCTTCAAGACCAACACTTACTAAAGGCCTTACTATGCCTCTAAGCAGGGTTGAGAATTAGCTTAGTATAGTAAGCTGATACCAGAACAAAACAAACTAGTAATATACTAATACAAGGGTTTCTTTAATATTAGGATAC
>VYWZ01001614.1:0-15239 GCA_008711595.1 Fusarium xyrophilum | reverse complement strand
TAGCTAATAAAATCAGTAGGGAGACCTTATTCGACTTTATAGGGGTAGTTACTGATTCCTCTTAGTTAGTAAAGATTTTTGAAACCTACCTCCGTAGTAGGACGTTGAAAAGTGATATTTTCTGTAGTGGCATGTGCTTGTGGCTGACTGCGCCACAGCTCGTCCCAGCTTTTCGCGACCTACCTTAGAAAAGCCTTAAACACGCTTCTGACAATTGTGACGCGACTGGCTGGCATCCTGACTTCGACATCATCAACTTTTCTTCAACCATGCCGTCTCGCAAGCGCTCGCTTGCAGTCATCGATGGCGGCGATGATGAGAAAGAATACTCATTACAGCATCGTATCCGTAATATGTGGCAGTTTGCGAACCTTTGCCAGTGGATATACATATTCGGCAAGGCTGCGAAAATCGACGAAGCTATCGATGTTGAGGTATGGTCACATAATAACCCAGTACTTCAGTAATGGACAGGCGCACAAACTAACATATACCATAGGAAATTGAGACAGAATGCCTCAAGCCGAACTCCAGTATCTTGGCGGACATTGCCCTTGCCCTCCTCAAACTAGTATCGTCGCATCGTGGTTTAACGTACGTTTCCAGGAATTGGGAGATGCAGTTTTTGCTAATGGTGATTCGAAGGCATGACATTTTCGATGATCAAGCACGAAAACAATTCACGAAGAGATCGCCGAACTACGATCCCTTCGGTTCTGGTGAAACACCACTCAGATTCAACGATTTCGACATTTTTACTAAGGTAAGCTACGTAGAAATCACGAGGCCGGTCAGTGATCCGAAGCTAACATACACTGCTTGGGTAGATCAAGGTCATGCAACAACTGACTCAATGGGTCATGATCCATCCTGAGCGCATTCGGGATAAGATGGAAGAGCAAAAGGATAGCGAGCAAACAAGTTGGGTAAGTTCACACCTCAACGAGATGGTGCTTAGCCACTAACAGAATTCCAGCGAATAGAACCATACGGTTGGGATGCAGATGACCGAACCTACTTCGTGCTGGACGATAACCGAGTGTATCGACTTACAGAACCTCCGATGATTAAGAAACCTACCAAGGCAAAAAAGCACAGAGAATCGTATGGAAGTCGACGCTCGAGCAAAAGACGACGCACAACTTTGAATGCAGAAGAAGAAGTGTTTGAAACGGGCCAAGATATCAAAGAAGATACACCTCTCGAAGATGATGGCCTGGGTGGAATGAAATGGGAATGTCTCGCCGTCACTCTTGATGATGTACGATCTGTTGTGGATGGTTTTCGGAAAACTCGTGACGAGAATGAGAAAATCCTGCGCAATCAGCTAGAAAAACACCTCGTTCCTATTCTCGAAAAACAAGAACAATCTCGGCAGCGCAGAGAGTTACAGCGAGAGCGAGAACTAGCGAACGCTGCCAAGATGGCAAATGCGAAACGATCGAGCCGAATTGCTGGGAGGGTTGAACAACAGAGGCAGGAGGAGCAGATTCGAGAGGAAGAACGACACCGAAAGGAAGAAGAAGCAACCAAACGACGAGGAGAATTGGCGCAAATTAAAATGCAAGAGGAGCGCGATAAAAGACTGGTGTCTCGTGAACAACGGCTACGAGAACGCGAGGCACGACGCGTCCAACATGAGGAAGAACTGGCACAACTCTCCGAAGACAGCAAGAACTTATCAAGTAAGAGCGCACGAGTATTTGAACGCCGCCTTCAAGTTGAGATTGAGAAAAACAAGCAAGCTCTGAAGGAGCTCGAGGATGAGGAAGAAGATTGGATTTTTGACTGCACTTGTGGTCTCCATGGCCAAGTTGACGATGGAGCTCACAGCGTAGCTTGTGAGAGATGCAATGTCTGGCAACATAGTCAATGTGTTGGGCTGAGCGAAGCAGCAGCTGACCAGCCGGAATTCCACTACATCTGTGCTTCTTGTATTCGGCGCGAGCAAGAAGCCAAACGCCCCAGACCAATTATCAAGCTGAGGCTCAATCGTCCACCTAACTCCGGCATTCGGCCAGATCGATCTGGCTCTTCAAGTCACTTAGGGCTATCGTTCAGCGGGCAGGATCGACAGGTCAACGGGACAGGGTATGGAGACCATGACCCATCTAAGGGCAACGTTGAGCATGGCTTGACTCCATTGGCTTCCACCCTTAGTACTAATGTCAATGGCGTTGGTTTCCCAATGAGCATGATGGACGCCCGCTCAGAGGTGAGTAAGGAGGTGCTTGGCACACCCAAAGGGACACCGGTGATCCCGGCACCTGTCAAGCTAGATGCCAGCATCCAGGGCAGTCCATCACGCAGTACGTCTATGACCACACCGATGACGTCCTTCCGGACACCTAGTCCTTCGAAAGGTATCGACAGCTTCCAGGGTGATAAAACAGCTGAGTCTGCGTTGAGCACACCTCAGATCAGCCGTGAGATATATCGAGCTGCTCACGAGCAAAACGGAACTATACCTTCTATTGCTGGGCTCTCCCCAACCAAGCATTCACCACCTCGCCTCATCGACTCTGCCAGCTCGAATAGATACAAGGCTGCTACTCCAATACTTCCTCCAGTTGCACTATCACCCTCTCCTCAACATCAGATTTTGACTCCGCCAATCAAACCATCGGAGCCACCAAGACCGTTTGAAAACCGATGAACACTCCAAACATGGGAATTTAATAAGGCATGCGCCCTGGTCAACGCCACGGCTGTGTTAGGAAGTTCTCTAAACCATGTTCAGGCATGACATGAAACTTATCCCTAAGCCATCGCCAACAGAAATACAAACACAACCAATACCATGACGGTATTAACGAGAAGACGCTGAGTCCCTTTCTCTCAATGGAGAGGCATATAGCTATTCAGAACAACTGCCTGTCATGGGGCCTTAAATGAGAGGATGGCACAGGCAGGTTGAATTACACTTTCCCCTATCTGTAAAGACTCTATAATCATCTCCAGATCAAACTAGGCAAGTGGGCGACCAACAGAATTGTGATCTGGAGCACTGCAGTAAGGCGAGACGCGAATGGCCGAACCTACGCCGAAAATTAGGGTGTCTGTCAACATTGCCGGGCGTGATGAAAATGGTGGTGAGGAACAAATGGCCAAAGCTTCGAATAGAAGCCTGTTTCTTTTTTTGACGCCAGGACGAAATAGTCTTAAAGGCAGAGCTGATCTGCCAAAACAGAACCAACTGGCCAGGCTTGTACAGGGTTAGATCAGGCTGGGCAATTATGGATTATTTGGTTGGTTGGTCGCTCGGCTACCGCGACACATCAAACAGACGCTGCCAGCACAACTGCGAGTGGCCGCTTGGTCCCAGTCATCCGGCACTTGAAGCAAACATGCTACAGCACTCCACATTAACAAGCCTGGTAGGGCATGGCAGGGCAAGACTGCTTATGGAAGCAAAGCAAGACAGCGGTGGACAGGAGCTGTTGGAGTAGCAGGATTGCGAGACGCATTTGGTTATAAGTAAGAGAATATGACGGACAATAGATCGAGATCGATTCGCCAAACAATAGGAAGTCAACAACGTCTCAAGGAAGTCAACAACGTCTCAAGATGGGATGGTTGATGACAGCCAGAGGGGCCGGATGCGCACGTCAAAGGAATGCGCCGTGGCTGGACTAGCGGCACGCGAATAAGGCGGCGCAGGAAAGCACAATCAAAAGTATGACATTCTGTTTCTATTGAATGGATTGCGGCTGGACGCCAAGCGGCCCCATCTCTTAAGCTCATAGGGCTTCTATTCTACTGTGCTTCACCATGTTGGTCCGTGTACAGTGTGGTGGGTGGCAGAGAGTGGAGGATACCGGCCAACGACACATGTAAATGCAGCTTGGAGAGGTCTACCACTCTGGTAACGGTCCGCATTGCGGTCTGTTTCCCAACAAGACAGTCGTGTGCTCCGGTTCCTTTGAGCTTCGGAGCATCAGGTAGTTGCTTGTCTATTTGTGGGCATGGTCCTGGCGTTGTAGACATGTCTCTGGTATCAGAATGTCCCAAGCGCATACAAAACCACTCGTGGCAGCTCAAAGAAATCCGACAAAGACGCCCTTGCTGAGTGCTCTACCTTCAGGCCGCTTAAGACCAATATAGCTACTGTCAAAAGATCAGACTGTATTTCTTCATCTACATTGCGCAACTTACAAAGTCCACTTGCCGTTGTTCACTATAGTACCTGTGTTGCTCCATTGGCTCCATCATCATCATCACCATTGACACCAACAACACAGGACTCTTTTCTATCATTGCGTCCCGTTGCCAAAATCAATACCTAAGGGCGGTGGAAGACACGCGACATGCCGCAACAGATACTTCCAACTCCGCCATCTTCTTCTGACGGCTTCTCTCAACAACCAGTGGCCATGGAGTCACATACTTCGCATCCTCAAGGCTCTATCAGCCCAGAACAAAGCTTTGCCGGCTACTCTTACTCAACTCGATACTCTACTCCTGTTCGTGACGACGACTCTTGTGTGTATGAGCCATCAACTGTCTATTCTCAAAGAAGCGATGTTTCGTTTGTAAGTCAGAGAGGCCCACACTGACTGCCATCATGGCTAACCTGCGATACTAGCAAGGCTATGCTTTAGGTCTAGGTATCACAAGTAACCCTTATGGTCCTTTGCCCGATGAGATCGGCTACAATGTAGGTTTCACGAGAGCACATGAAGAGCCAATAGCTGAGCCAACAAAGCAGAACCATCTCCCGTACACTCCGGAAGCGTCACCTTCAGCACCTTGCCCATCTAGCGATACAATTACTACTCGCAGTGGTCTCAATATCGCTAAGAGATCACTTACCACAAGATCACCAGCAGTGAAAACTGGTCGAGTTCAGAAGAGAAGCCGTGCAGAGAAATCCAAGAATGCCACTAACATGCTTTCAAAACCGCTTTCCGAAGCTGCCAGAGACTTTCCCGATATTCACGTTGCTGACATCGAGGCCTTTGTCAGTCGGCCAACTGAAGAGAGACTATCGGAAACTTCGCGTAACAAAAAAGCTGGTCAGATCAAACGTCCCATGAATGCTTTTATGCTATACCGAAAAGCGTACCAGGAAGTCGCTAAGACGCAATGTTCTCAGAACAACCACCAGCATGTCTCGAAAGTCTGCGGTGCCGCATGGGTTTTGGAGCCAGCGCAAATCAAGGAGAATTTTGATCAATGGGCCAGAATAGAGCGTGTGAACCATCAGCGTGCACATCCCGGATACAAGTTCACACCCTCAAAGCCACGAAAGGCCAAATGTGATGGGGTGGGCAATGACGACTATTCAGACAACGACTCAGACTGGAACGCCGGACGTGCCCGGAAGTCCAGATTCCGCCATGCTACACGACTAAGCGAGACACCAGTCGCCTACGATGCTGCGGGTAATGCGATCGGCGAGCCAGCTGTGCCATCTTACCATGACATGTATGCTTACCCGGCTCTAGTTCGGCCTCATTCACTGCCATACTATGATATCGCACCCAGCTCCTTTGATATGGGCATTCGTCAGTACAGTGGACTCAATATCAACGGCGAAGTGATCAGCAGAACCCCTTCTCCTGGTGCCATCGACTACCCAGTACATGGGCTTGATGGATTCGCCAACTACTACGGACAGCCTGGATCAAGTTTTGACAATGCCGCTCCTCATCTCTTTGGAGCTGCGCAGTACGATGTTTATGATGGGATCCCTGCCAGCGTCCCTTTTGACCAAGAAGGCTGGATGTCTCACATGGAAAGTGGTCAAGACCTGATGCCAGTCATGGGGGGCTACGAAGACACCACAGCACAAGACGTGTACCTGAAGGGAAGCAAGGATGATTGGAAAGTCGAAATCATGGACGAGCCTGGTCACTTCGAGGATTGGTATGCACAGACCGAGCAGGGGCTCCAGTGACGATAGGCATCTTGATGTCGCCATGTAATTGTAGCAATTCCTTGTGTGTTTTTACTATTTGGGTTTGGGTTTAATGGATTCGAGCATCATACTGGACCGAGCGGTCTGATTTAGACCTGATTTTCCTTAGGGGTACATATTTTAAACAAGAGTCGGTAGGGTTTTGGCAAACACCATGACTAGGATTTTCTCATCTCAAGGCGTACTGTAATTCTAATCATTCTGTCTTTGAAAGCTAAACCGTCTGTTGTGTGCATGGGTGGGTGGTGGAGAATGGCGTAGGCTTAGTCATTGGATGCTACCTTAGTACCAATGCCTACCTCGCCTGCATCTAGAAGCCACGACTTGTCCCCAAGACGACGTCCATCCTCATCGCAACTGTATCCAAGCTGTCTGATTCCAACACATGATGACTTGGATCTCTAAAACAGTGACCGTTACTGGTCTAGTCCTATTAGCACATGCGTAAGCTCGGCAATTCTTGGTATCCTCACAGGAAACTGACAATCACTCCAGTTGCTACTCCGCGCAAGAGCACTCCGTCATTTCGTCAACGGCGGTGCATCATGGCCAACCGCAGCCGCTCGCAACACATTCGCTCCCAATCGACATATCGATCGAAGCACTGGTAGCGACTTTGATCATTGTCCTTGGCTTGGTTCTGGGAACTCCAAAGCTTCGACCAATTAAGTGGCACGAGTGGGCTGGCAGGATTGAGCGCGAAGGAGAGGCTAGTATCCAAACAGGAAGTGGCGAGGTGGAAAAGGACTATCGAGGAAACCCTTTCAGTGTGCTTGAGACGAGGCCAGGTTTTATTGACATCCGCAAGCAGCGCCGTGAATTCACGAGCTGGGTCAAGGCCGACGAGAAGTGAGGACAAGAGCTCAGACACTGAACATGGGCGACATCACACCCTTATCGATTTGACGGGGTTCTATCTTGTCAAAACGAAGCGCTGTTGAAGGCATACTCCTGGCGTGCTCAGGAGTATTTGCGACTCAACAGGAATGACAAGCGACCAGCCACCGGGACCAAATAGAATCTATTCATACGCCTGCATGACCACATTCAATACTGTATTAGCCAGTTGCGCCGATTAGGGGCATACTAAGGTAGGTACTCGAAATGACGTGGGCACTTGCCAGAAATACCTTAGTACCTAAGTACCTTAGGTAGGAACATTCATGAATCTCCTTGATCGAGCTCCTTTCACACGTGTATCCTTCCTTCCCATAATGGCAAAGGCCAAGAAAACCTCCAACGCAATAGGATATAACTAAGCAGTAAAAGGCTCCTGCCCTGACTCACATAGACGACTAGAGAAGGTCACTCCCGTCCAGATCTCTCCTCTTGCCTTTGGATGCCTGCTAATTGCGCGGTGTGGTAAGGTCAACCTTCTGACTCCACGCATATTCCTTGTGGTCTTTCAGCAACAAGTTTATTAAATTCACTCAGCAAATATGCCCAGGACACCAGGCTCGAGTGCTTCTACCTCCAGTCGTCGTGGCCGGGGTCGAGGAGGTAGAGGTTGGAAGGGCCGCACTTACAACCGCGGGAACAGTGGTGGTTTGTCCTCCAGAGGTGGCTCAACACGGCCACGAGCTCGTAATCCCTCTTCATTGATCCACTACAGTTCTGCTCCTCGAAACCACGCACAGTTTTCAGATTCACAGGAACCGCGCACGCCCAATGCTGACACTCGTGCTCGAAGCAGCAGTGAGCCCATCCAACATGAAGTTGTCATGGCCATCGACCTCAGGGATAATTGCACCATTGGGTGCGCATATTTTTCAACTACTGACGGGATTCTGCATGTATCTGAGGACATTGCTACGGCTTCACTTGACATTGCGGAGCAATTCCTTGTCCACATCCAACCAACCAGTCTTCTTGTATCTGCAAGAGCACCTGCCAGTTTCCGGGACCAGCTGGAGAAGATCACTGCGTCAGAAGGTCCGCGAAAATATATTCATCTTTCGATTCGTAAGATGAGCAACTGACGAGAGGCATGTATAGGTGCCTCAAGAGGAGTTATCTTCCGCGGCTTGCAGTCGTCAGAGTTCTCAATCGAAACGGCACACGGACGACTTGTCAGCCTCGATTCTCAAGCTTTATCTGCTACTGGTATTGTATTCTCCACAGGGATTGAGGAGGATGGAAGCGAAGAATCCATACCGGGTCTTTCTCAACCTGAGTCGCGGGCATTCCGTCAACTTCGCTATGGAGGCTGCATAAACATGAATAGCCAGGTATCAGTAAGGGTACCCTTCTACTATTGTGATTGGGATGTTGATATGCTTTAGGTAGGATGTGCTGGTGCTTTACTTGGCGATGTTCTTCGTCGACGATCCGCTGGTTTTCTCCCTGATGGGCAAGTTGCTGGAGTTCTCTTTCGTGTTGTTGACATCCGCATGTTTTCCCTCAATACCTACATGTATGTCAGCACCGACGCTCTCTTGTCCCTGCAAATTCTGCAGACCGAATTGCATCCCAACAGCCAAGCGTGGGGACCAGATACGAACAAGAGCAATTCGAAAGAAAGTCTTTCTGTATATGGACTGTTTCATCACCTGGCTTGCACCCCTCAAGGTCGCACACAACTGCGTCAACTCTTCCTTCGACCGCTGTTGGACCTCGGCATCATTTCGGAGAGGCAGAGAACCATCACAGTATTGCTTCAACCAGACAACGCCGACAAACTTGCACAGTTGACTCCGACCCTACGCAAAATTCGAAACATGCGTACCACTTTAGCGCAGCTGCGAAAAGGCATTGAGTTTCCCTCTGCTGGTCAACCTTTCGATAGGGGCGTATGGGCAACAATCCAGAAGTTCACCGCCCAAGCTCTGACTCTCAGAGAAATTATAGGCTTGTTTAATGGAGGCTCTGATATAATAATCTTCAAGAAAGTAAGGAGCTGCTACAGGAAGTAACCTGACAGGTCAAGCTAATGGTATCGACTAAGCTCATTCATACCCTCGAACCGGCCAGCTTGGTAGTTGTTGGAGACATGGTCAACAAAACAATCGATTTTGAACAGTCCAAGGCACGCCACAGATCCTCCGTCAGAACCGGAATAGATACTCAACTTGACGAACTAAAAAGACGGTATGACGGGATGGACAGCTTCCTGACAGAAGTTGTCAACCAACTCAATAAGGAGTTACCACAATGGGCACGTAAATATGTTCGATCCTGCATCTTTCTGCCACAAATTGGTTTTCTCACAGTGGTGGAATCAAATCGCCTCACAGGTAACGGGCATTATGAAGGAGAGGGGACAGCTGTTGGGGACTGGGAAAAGTTGTTTACTACGGACGGTGCAGTGTGCTACAAAAACAGCTACATGAGAGAGTTAGACGAGGAATATGGAGACATGTATTGCCAGATTGGAGGTAAGTTTGTTGTCAGTAGTGCTTTGAAGGCTTCAACTCACACCAGGCAGATCGGGAGGTGGAGATTATACATGATCTTGCGGGTAAAGTTCTGGAGCACGAGGAGCCTCTGTTGCTTGCCTCGGACATGTGTGGTGAGCTTGATGCGATACTTGCCCTTGCGCTTGGTGCCGAAAAGTACGATTGGCATGCACCACAAATGGTGGAAGCAAGCATTATTTACATCAAGGAAGGCCGCCATCCTCTGCAAGAACTTGTTGTGCCAGCCTTCATACCAAATCCCTGCCATCTCTTTACAGGGAAATCAACTATAACGGCGGCCCAAGATGGCTCGCCTCAGGCTCTGGTCCTGACTGGACCAAATCACTCTGGAAAGAGCGTCTATCTGAAACAAACAGCTATAATTGTGTATCTTGCCCACATCGGAAGTTTTGTACCGGCAGTTCAGGCAACAATCGGGCTCACAGAAAGCATCTTGACTTGCATATCTCCCAGGGAAAGCATGTCTGGAGGCGAGAGCGCTTTTGCAAGAGACATGAAACAAGCTGCGTTATCAATGAAATCATCAACACCCAGAAGCCTCGTCTTGGTAGATGAGTTCGGGAAAGGGACCGATGGTGATGACGGTGCCGGATTGCTGGCCGCGCTACTGGACCACTACCTATCTCTGGGACCCGAGTGCCCTCGACTACTTGCTGCCACGCACTTCCATGAAGTCTTCGAGTGTGGGTATTTGGAAAACCACAGTGGATTACGCATTGCGCATATGAACGTCAGAATGGACTGGAACGCGTCAGTTGTGGATGATCAAGTGACCTTTCTCTTCAACCTTGAATATGGTCATAGCACGTCAAGTTTTGGAGGCAGATGTGCAGCTTTGAATGGGGTACCAAGCGCAGTGGTTGAGCGCGCCGAGAACATTTCAAAGTTGCTGGCACGAAACGAAGACCTGAGTGCGGTTTGTGCCCGCCTTTCTCAAGCAGAGGAAGTCCAGCTTGGCAAGGCAGAGATGACTGCGCGGCTGTTTCTAAGTGAGACCTTCGGAGACCAAGATGAGGCCAACTTGAACGGGGAAAAATATACGAGAGATTTTATTATTGAGGTCTTGGAGGATATACTATCACCTGATTTTTGAGCAGCTGTTGCCGAGTCGATATGAGATCGAACTAAACGAGGGGGCAATTCGCGAGTGCTATGAGACGGCTACGGCTGAAAACCTTTCTTCACCTCTTCGTCATGATTCCATCGAGGTCTTTACTGTTACGTGTATACTACATCTATCAACCCTCATTAGTAAAGCCTATTGCTGTATCTAGAGCCTCATTGAACTTACTACCCGATGATTGAAGGGCATTGGAAGGTTGTCTCGGCCAGTGAGTTTCTGCATAACCATGAATTTTAGGTAGAGACTATCGAGCTTTTCCTATAGCTTCACGGGATTGTTTAAAACCGTACAGATTCCCACTGTGAAGCTCCTGAGGGTTATGTTGCGTTTTCAGTGAGGCTTGGGAATTTTTAAATAGTGAAGCAAACATATCGCCAGGCAAATGCCCTCATAGCCAAGATCGAAAGGATTTCAGGTAATACATGGCGAAGGATGAAAAGTGGCAAACCCGACACAGGACTGAATGGTCATCCGAGTCAATATATGTTGCTGTAGTATTCTATATACAAAACCCAAAACATGCATACATTCCACATCAAGCGCCCGTCAAGTCTTTCAGCATAAGCCGATTGTAGATCTTATATATGATGTGATGAGCACAATTCATAAATTCAAGCCCTAACGTATGCTGTTCATAAAATGCGTCGTAGCTGCAATCGCTCGCTCTGGTGAGCGCAAATATCCCTTTGAGCAATGAGGCAAGCACATGTCTTCCTCAGCAGCTGTAGCAGGGTGTTGACTCAAACCTGGTACACTAGCACCAGCGATCATGCCCACGATCGTTATATCAAATTGTCTATCAGCTTGTTTGGCACCTAATTAAATCAGGACGTTGAGTATGGCAATGCCTGCCCCAAAAACCACGAAATATAAGGCAAGTCTGTCGGAGGATGAAGCATCGTTCCCGTAATCCGAGCAGTCATCACTGGAAACGTTTCTGCAAGCACGGGAGCTCAGACTAGAGCAGACCGCGGTTGCTGATGACGAACCCAGAGCCTGTCCACCACCCTGAACTGTTGTACCTCCACCACCAGGTACAACTATAGTGACACCATACTGGCCTCCGTCTCCAAGGAAATTAACACACTGGTCGTAGTTTTCTTTACAGGCATCAGCGGCGGAGGTACATGCAGCTTCGTTTGTAAATGTCGTGGCAGCGTAGGGGAAGGCGAAATATGAGTTCGGGACGTAGGATGCTTCACCGGTTGGTTCGCCAGTGGCCGAGGCTGGAGCTGTACCTGTGCAGACGGCGCTTGGCATTGTTAGTAGTCAACTCGTTAGTCGAAAAAAGGAATCGAAGTTCTGAGCACGCACCCAGATGGACAGCAAGCCGGTTCATCGTCGGCGTCCACGGTACACGTTTGGCCGTTTTGGCAGCATATGTCGCTAAATCTCTCGCCAAGCTCCTCAGAGCATCGGAATGTGTTCGCTGGGCATGAGTCGTCCCGTCTGAAGATGGCAGATGCAGACGGAACGTAGTAGGCTGGGGCGTATACTGCCGTTGCTATTACTTCTACTTGAGCAATGTTCTGAGCAGATGTGGGAACTGCAACGAGGCCGAGCCAGATGCAACTATAACTGAGCATGATGATGGTTGGGAGCAAGCGAATGAGAGATGGTTGGACAAGGCTGAGACGTCAAGACGTTCTACTGCAGGTCGGTAAAGCATACGAGAAGCAGCGAATGTTGGTTAGATTCGTAAGTAGAAGAAAGCCCCAAAGAGATCCTCGTCCGTGTTCTCTCTCTTTTTTTTTCCTTTCCCCGGCCCGAGCTTGTCTATGCTTCCTTGTCAGCTTCCAGGTCCAGCCTCCAAGTCAGGGACCTAAGACGATTCCAGTGGGGTCGATAAGGCTTAGCCCGTAACGTCGCAAGTACAAGATTGTGCAGGTACTCCGTACGGAGTAGTGAGCAGACCATTCAGATTGTTTCTGTGGGTAACAACATGACAGGCAGTCCAAATCAGCTCAGCGTACCCAGGTTAGGCGTGGGATGATGTCATGGGTCCCTGTTGACTGAGCAACCTTTGGCACCAAGCTAAAATCGACTCGATTCCGTACCTTGCTTAGGTATTGTGTCAAAGCCAATGTTCATGTAAGCACATCATATTCCAAGTAACTATGATTGTTACTGTTGCTCAAAATGTCTGAAATCGACCTGTAACTCGATTCTTCAAAACCCTCGGACATGACCCAAGATCTGTCGCAGCCGATCCAGTGCCTTTGTCTGAGACACAGCATCAAGACTTTGATTCTTAACTTCTTCGACTTCTCTTCGAGCTTCAGCTATCAGAGGTTCCAAATCCCCCCAGACATACTCTGTATACCCATTTAACACCTTGTCCCATTGATCAAGGTAGCTGTTCCTCACTTCGTCGGCACTCGTTGTACCAAAGTGAAGCTGCCGTTCGAAATCTGCTTCAGGTCCTGCCTGATCAAGAAACTCGGGGTTCAAGTTGAGTAAATCATCCCAGCGAAAGCCAGAGAAAGCCGAGCCTGCAGTGAAAAGGGCTTCTCTCAGCTTGGCAGCCGCCTCTGGGGTAAGGCCCTCGTCTACGGCGTCCGGATCATGAGCTCCGAGCAAAACACCATCAAGTGCACCAGATGAATCATCGAGTAGGTTGACTACAGCAGCACCATCCATCTTCTCTTGCTCAAGAATAGCGCTTGGCGTAGATGGTATATGGTGACTTTGGTTTGGGAGCCTCCCACGTTGACTGGCATCATCAACCTCTAACTTGGAGTCGGCACTGAAGAAGGCGTCAAATGCTTCCGCCGATGCACCAGAAACAAAATTTGCCTGGGAGCGTAACGATTCACCAGGGGCTGTTGAGCGCAACCTGTGCGATGATGCCTCGCCCGTGCTAGATGAGCCTATCCCAGTAATGCTGCTGCCACTGGCGCTAGCTTTTCCATCTGGTCTCTGGCCACTTATATCTGGACCTGTTCCGAAAGCATGGAGAGCAAGTCTGCCAGAAGCCTGAAGTCTGCTGGCGACGGAGTCAGGCTTTCCAGAATCGTCATCTGTGGCCTTGCCTTTCGATTTTGCAGATACCTCGTTTTGTTGTTGTGCTTTCGGTTGTTGTCTGTTTTCGTTGTCCATGGCTGTCTATATCAGCCAAGGAGCATGCACAGCTATTGCTCCAGCAGCAGAGGCAATGAGTTGAGTGTCTTGTCGAATAAGTCGAGGGAAGAGAGCTTTGTAGAAAAGTTCTAGAAAACTGATGATGGGTATCGGTTCATTCGCTGTAGACGTCTAGGATATGATTAGACTATAAAATAGCCGCGATGAAGTTAAACCGGGGGTCGGGCACATGTCAAAACCGCTCTGGGCGGGTGAGCGCCGATCGGCCTGGAGCTTGGCACCGGATCCGAGAAAGGTTAATAATCTGATAATGCCTGATACCGCTCGTGAGTCGATACTGGAACGACTCTGACGAGCATAATTGAGTCAAGAAGCTTACGCAGGTAAGGTAGTTGGTTGTTCATTGAATGAGATGAGATCCAAATGAAACGCGCTCTATCCTCTACCACCAGCGCTGACCATGCTGCCTACTGTCTTTCTGAATGCCTACCTATGGATGTCAAGTCATCCAGGGATACCCCGCTGTTACATCAAACTTGATCTAAGATATGATCAAGGTAGACGTAAGCTGCGTAGAAGTGCCCAACATGATGGCCTGTTAGTGAGGCTGATCTATCATGCAGCCTCACTTTGAAGAAGTAGAATGCCTAGTCAGCTCTGGCTCTCGCCGCTGGCAGAGCTTACAGCTATGTATGTCCCTGACATATGCAGAAGTATGTCAAGATGGCTTCCAAGGATTGAGCTGTTGGGGTCACTAGGTTGGTAACCCCTCAGAAGTAGAACGATTTTAGTATGCTGGTGGCGTCTAGCCTTGATTCTGGACCTAAATGCCAACTCAGCTCCGAGCTGTTGCTCAACTCTTACTGGAGGTCCAGTCTCTATCGGATAATCATCAGCGTAGGGCTTGTGACGTGAAGATAACCCAAACCTAAGGGATCCACAGGCCCGGCCAGGCCAAACCGAAATCGAACTGGATCAGATCAAAGCAGCTTGACTTTCGTTTCTGCTGCGTCACTGCCCGTCCCAACTTGTTCTTGATATGTTCTCGACACAAAGAAGCCGTCTTGTCTGCAGCGAAACCTTGATGTACGCAAACACCACGAAACTCGATATGTTACAGACATAACAATACCCACCACAGCTAAACATAGCTCAAGACGTCTTTCTTTACCTTGGTAGGTTACTCACCCACTGTATACAGTAGCCAGGTCTTGTGCCGCAAGCCCAGCGCAGTGCAGTACAGTAGGCAGCTCACCAATCTACCTACCTAGGTACCAAAGCACAGCGCTGTGCAGCTCAGCACAGACTTCAGAGCGCTCTCCCTCCACTCGCTGTCTCCTCCCTCATCTCTTTGGCCCGCCCCTCCGTTGCTTCTGCTCCTCGCCCACATCCACATCAACATTCACGTCCAAACCAAAGCAGACCCGTCTACCTCCACCACTACCACCATTACCACCCGACCATTATTCTTCAGCCTTGGACGCCTGCCCGCCTCCTAACATCATTCAGCCCTCCGCCGTCCTGCCTTCGATATCCCTTCCTGCCGCCGGACAGGATAATTTTGGACGACGTCTATAGATCACGGCGGCATATCTTGGTAGAACCCACTGCGGCGCCGACAAAAGACGATATCCAGAAACGACACCACCGCCCATCCACTCACCACCTTACCTTACCTTACCTTACCTTACCTTACCCT